>JAECUM010024413.1:0-39596 GCA_016617855.1 Megalonaias nervosa
TATATATATTACTGACATGTTGCCACAATACGCAACGAAAGTATGTGATTTTGCCTTCATGTATACAAGATCACGTCATTATATTGCAATCAATAACTCGCCTTGTTGGCATAATGCCGTAATCTTGATCACGTGTTCCATATAAATATTTCGTAATGTGAATGACAGCCTAATATTTCCTTAAATACAATATTCTATACTACATAAATTGAGTGTAATTTAGACTACTGATAACAAAATTAGATTTTCTCAACATACGGCTGCAACCTACAACAATTACATCGTGATAAAGCATTATCATTGTCAATTTACACAAGCTTAGAAACGACTAGTTTTTTTTTACATGAATATATGATGTTATGTATTTTTAACCAGTATTATTTGTTGGCTATTCACAATGATTATATGTTATGCCACCACTTTTGTGGACCTCACTAAGGCTTTTGACACTGTGAGTCGTGAAGGTCTGTGGAGGATCATGGCAAAGTTTGGATGCCCTGAGAAGTTCATCACCATGGTCAGACGGTTCCACGATGGCATTATCGCCAGAGTGCAGCATGATGGAGAGTTCTCCCTGCCCTTTCCAGTGACAAACGGTGTCAAGCAGGGCTGCGTTCTTGCCCCGACCCTGTTCAGCATGATGTTCACAGCGATGCTGACTGACGCTTTCCGTGAGGGTGACATTGGCATCGACATCCGGTTCAGGACTGATGGGAACATCTTCAACCTGAGAAGACTGCAGGCTAAGACCAAAGTCCAGGAAGACACCATCCGCGACTTCCTCTTTGCTGACGACTGCGCTTTGAATGCTGGTATTCAGTCTGACATGCAAGAAAGTATGGATTGGTTCTCCAAAGCCTGCACAGACTTCGGACTAACAATAAGTACAAAGAAGACCGAAATCATGTACAAGCCTGCACCCCTAGTCCCCTACACTGAATCCAGCATTACCGTCGATGGCCAGAAGCTCGCTGTTGCTGACAAGTTCATCTACCTTGGCAGCACCTTGTCACGCACAGTCTCCATCGATGAAGAGGTCACTCTCAGGATTGCTCGTGCAAGTGCAGCCTTCGGCAGACTTCACAATACTGTGTGGAACAGAAGAGGAATCAGCCTGCAAACCAAGCTCAAAGTGTACCGCGCAGTAGTACTACCCTTCCTCTTGTACGCCTGTGAGACATGGACGGTGTACAGTCACCATGCAAAACAGCTGAACTCCTTCCACATGCGCTGCCTCAAAAAACTGCTCCACATCAAATGGCAGGACAAGACTTCTGACACAGAAGTCCTCCAGAGAGCAGAAATGACAAGCGTCTATGCCATGCTCAGAAGGTCACAACTCCGCTGGGCTGGCCATGTCTGCCGTATGCCTGATGAGCGCCTCCCAAAGAGACTGTTCTATGGGGAACTCGCTGAAGGCAAGCGTTCCCGAGCAGGCCAAAAGAAACGGTTCAAGGACACGCTCAAAGCCTCCATGAAGTCCTGTGGTATTGACCCAGACAGCTGGGAGCAGCTTGCCGAAGACCGAGCTGCCTGGCGTCACCAGATCAACTCAGACGCAGCTGCATTCGAAGAGCACCGGATCAATGAAGCCAAGCAGAAACGCCAGCAGAGGAAGAGCAGAGCCAGCGCCAACCCTAAGTCCATCCAGCCCCCGGAAATTCCCTGTCCTCATTGCCCTAGACTCTTCAGAGCGCATATTGGCCTCACCAGCCATCTGCGCACTCACAGACCAGCCCAGATCTGAAGTCATGGTCGTCTTCGAGACCGAGGGACGAACATCATCATCATGTTATGTATATTTGTAGTTTGTAATTACCTTAGTCTAAAATTAAATTCCTGCTGTTCTTGACTAGAGACATTGATTTTTGTAACAACATAATACTGATTAAAATTTTCTTTATGATTGTCGATTAAATATTCAGATCATCATTAATATTAAACATATTTATAGTCTTGATTCTGACGTTAGAAACGTCTAGAATGGAAAATTCCACTAAGTTGACAGAGTATTTCCAGAAAATGGTAATTGTGACCTAGGTCATGTATAGGGTTATATAATCTTGTTTATCTGAAAGTTACTCGTTATTGCCTTAACATTTTGCAGCAGAATCATTCTTATTGTTGTGTTCAGTTTTTGATTTGGGTAGAATTATTTGTTCAAATTAAGTTTCTTTGGAATTACCAAGTACTCAATAATATTCTTGGACAAGAGTATAAATTTGCAGTTATGGTGAATTCAGACAAGGACATCTTGAATTATATTCTGATACATCAACAGACTTTTAGCACATCATCACACTTCAGACCACTGGTACATTAGTACATTTGATACTACAGGCTCATCAACGCATTCAGTGTTGGAGCTCATTTAGAATAGCACTGATATGCAATTAGAGCTTTATACATTTAGGACTATTTTGGATTTAATTCACAATACGATAAGTTCTTTCTAAATGTTCACTTTATGCTATAGGGAAATACATTATTTGTTGAATTTTTCACAACTTGTTGGTTTTCGCTCTCTTCTGTTTCTTGGTTCAAGTCCATAGAGTCGTAACAATGTAACCCACACCATACCACATGTATACGTACTAGTCAAATACTTAATGAAACAAATACAGGTTTTGCCAAACCCATCAAATTAATATGTATTTCTATAACACACCCGATGCAATCTTCACGGAAATGACCGAACGATGTTCCAATTGACCGTTTATTTTGTTGCGAGTTAACTTAGTCTGGTTCCCTGCCTGACATGTTTCCTGCATGTAATCCGCTCTAAGAAGACTTAGTTTAGTGGAGTGAACGCAGGACCACATAATACGGAAATCAGACTAAAGTTCATTGCGTTCTTAAATTTGCAGCATAGTTTCAATATTTTATCCTTTTATCATATCTTCACCAACATTATAGTGTTTCCGCTGCTTCTTTTAATACAGCATTTAAATTGTATGTTGGATAAGGCAAAACTAAGCAATATTTATGTTATTGTACTATATATACATGGTGACGACAAAAGACGTTGCAATATTTTGTCTTATCCAGGGGTATGTATTCGTTGTATATTCATTTACCGTCATATAGAGAGTCGTTTTTAACCTCATTATCACATACAGATACACCCAAGTATATCATGCCACTTGATGCATCGAGACGCATTTTGAATTTGAATCACTCTGTCCCAGCCTGACTTATTTTCTTTCGCCATTTGGTATCCAGGTCTAGGCATGTTAAATAAACAGAGGCTTGTACTGTTTCTTACAGTTTACCCGTGAATAACATATGTACTACAAAATAATACACGGGAAGACACTTTTCTCATTTCTTCATATATATATATATATATATATATATATATATATATATATATATATATATATATATATATATATATATATATATATGTATGTGTGTAGCTTTTTAGTTTCTCCAGCTTTTCCGTTTCTCCGACATACTGAAGACTACAGATCTTACATGTGATGAGATAAATTACATTCTCTGTTTTGCACGTTTTGTTTGGACCATGTATGTTTAGTTTTTCTCTAGTCACTGTGCTAGTAAGTGTCCTGGTCTCTATAATATGTTGACAGGTTTTGCAAGTAACAGACTGCAAAATAGCAGGTTCCAAACATGTAATATATACAACAGTAAAATATCAGCAGCAACTCGTGTGGATCGGTGTGTGCGTGTGATTTGGATTTTTAACGTAGCTTTAAAAATTTTTCAGTCATATCGCTACGATATATGCAGTGTGGCAGTTTATTGTGATGTCCAGCACTGGGGCATCATGCCGCAGACATGTAGCATGATGTCCCACACAGTCACATTATCCTGACACCAGGCCGACCAGTCCTAACACTAACCTCTTAATGCTGAGCACCAAGCAAGGCAGCTGTTAGTACCATTTTTATAAGTCTTTGTTATGACTCGGCCGGGAATCGAACCCACGACCTCTCGCATCCGAGGCGGACGCTCTAACCGCAAAGGCCACCGGAGCGGCCCGGACACCACTCTATTGATTATGTTTGGTATCAGCCTCCCGCAAAACAACGTAAAATGCGGTTCCCAATTGGGTCAACTTTCCGCAACCACGGGCCTTTGAAATTCTATCACTGCAGTAGAAAAATATAATATAAAAAAAAAACAAAAAACAACCGAAAAAACACCGAACAAAACAAACACCCCCTACAAATGAGTATATAGTTATATATATATATATATATATATATATATATATATATATATATATATATATGCGCTACATATATATGGTTGTGCAAGGTGGCTTTGGCAGGTAATGTTCTAGTTGGTGGCGATACAGAATAGAAATTAGTAACTTTTTCAAAATACTTCTAAAATGTTCTACCCTGCCTAAATGAATGAGTGTCAATCATCCGTCCTTCATGGTAGAATGCACTGTAAGGCGTTGGTAACAAAGTAACCCAGAAGAAATCACTATTGAAACAACATGAGAACATTCAGCGTGACTCTATTGCCAAAGTCAATATTACTTGTACGGTACGAAATAGTCGTTGAGTATTGCAGCTCGATATACAAAAAAGTTGAACATTGCAATCTTTCTTCATTTAGAAGTCAATAAATGCATTACCCACACTTGGTTCTCAGCTTTGTAAGATAAATTCAAATTCCCGCGTAATGATGTGTGATATCTCCTTTAGTATTTGCATACGACGACGTTCACAACCAGTGGCGTAACTATCTCACCACGGGCCCCACAGCAAACGTTTTGTGACGGCCCCACCCCCACCCCTTACTGTCACTTTAGACCTGACCTAGTATTAGCAAACACATGGCTTCTAATTTATTTTAAACAATGAAATTCAATGGCCAGTACTTTAAGTATCGACTTCTTTATGTGCCCACAACCCAAACGAGGAGAATTATAGAAAGCGACACTGACAGTAAGTAGCAAGAGCAAAACGTGATAAATTACGATATGAATAAACTGTAATAAGGTTAATGTCTTCAATTACCGCTTGTGTCGTTGTTATTTAGAGCTTCCTGGCTTGAATCTACATGCTTATTTATAGATTTAGCCAAACAACCGTACTGTCGATGTTCATGACACCAAACGCTGCCAGTTTTGTGTTCGTATTTAAACTATCAAACTATATGTGTGTGTGTGTGTGTGTGTGTGTGTGTTTATTTCATTAATTAAATGCAAAAGGACACCTATATTAATTAGTATGAATGACATTTGAACAAAATTAAGAACCTTTTTGGCGCGTACGCATGCGAGAGTGGTTATGAAGAGTTAACTCCCTTAGCAATACACAGAGTTTATGGCCATCGGTTTTACCTCCCTTGTAACAGTAATCTATCGTAAATTGTATGTGGTGTTATCGAAATATATGTACCAAATACTTTTGATTTACCGTTCGTTGAATAAATTTTTTGTCAAAAGAAAACTCGGCAGGTCTCTTTTCTTTAAATTAGTATTAGGAAACACATGGCTTCTAATTTATTTATAAGTGCGGGAAGATTGCTTTGACTCCAGTCTTTTATAAGTGATTATTTTATATTTTCCTTCTTATTTAAACCTTTAGAATTTGAAACATCCCCAAACTTGATAGAGCGAGATATATAAATACATACACGTACATTCTAATATGCATCGATCCAGCCAGACATTTATTCATCCATTCATACCTACAAAATATGCATGCATAAATAGGCACATGCGCATCTTTTCTTGTGTTTTTATCATAAATCGTTTGCTTTTACATGGCATAAAAAGTTGTTTTAGTACTGAATCTGAATTTTATTTTGTTAACTAAAGAAATTACAAAATATATCAATATTTAGGGAGGGAAGCAGAGAGCAGTTAAGATAGATTTTTTACGTCGTGATTTATTGACCAGTAGAGGAATCGCGTTGGATTGAGTCTGTACGTAATATTTTGTGTCCTTTGCTCGAACAGTTTTAATTTTTCTTCTTGGGATAAACCACATTCTCATTTCAAATCTAATCAAAGTGATGTATAGTGTCTGACTTAACTCAGTTTTGTTTTGTTTCACGAATAGTGCCAATAATAATAATAATAATAATAATAATAATAATAATAATAGCTACAACACTAATAATAATAGCAATACAAATTATTATCATCACCATCACCGCCATCACCACCACCATCATGATCAACTTCATCGTTAAAATTATATAAAAGAAACCTTTAATACATTAGTCCAGCTGGTCACGAAAGAATGTTTAAAATTAAATTTTAAATGAAGTATATATGCATGGGTGGAAGAAAAAGGGGAAAGGGTTTGGGCTGTCCCCCCCCAAAAAAAAAACCCCCCAAAAAACTTTCTGGGCGTTAGCGCGAAACAGTCAGAACGTTTCCTTAGAGTAGGTTTTCATTACAGTTAGATGATTGCATGCATTCTCTGGGGACGCTTAAAATGAAGATGTTTCCTGGGGCTTTGCCTGGTTGGTCTCGTGTCCATGTATTCCGTATTACAGACCCCTTTCACAAACTGATATATTTGTTTCTTTAATGTTAGATCAGATGTGTAGATTTATTTCCAGCTGCCTTCATATTACAACTTCAAGACATTTTAACTTCTGCAAGAGCTATCAATAATGACTCAGCAAAACAAATCTAATTTTCAAACAAAACAGCTAGAATTTTCAATGAAAAATTTAATGTTTGAAACAACGTTAATAATATCAATGACAGGAAATGAAATGTTTAGTCAGCATTCGACATATTTTGTCTGCGTGGGGTAAAGAAGAGATTTAATTTTTCTGCTCTTCAGTATGTTATTCAAACTTTTTTCTATATTGATACCTATATCATTTTTGTTCTACTGTCCATTTGTTCTACCCGCCTGCCTTACTCTTTCTCCATCAGAATGAAAATATTATAAAATGTCAAGACTTTTATACATTTATGTAATCAATGTGGTACCATGAAAAATATGCCTAAAGACGAACCCTAAACAAAACTTATTTTCAAGCATTAACTTTTTATTTTTTTGTTTTACACGAATCTTAGAAGTTATTCATGGCAGAGATTACTTGACCTGTTTGTATTCGATATTTCGCATCAACCATACAGACTGTTACATTAGACGATAAAATGGTTCCAGTTTTTTTGTTGTGTTGATAAGCTCTTGATTAAATATAGAAATAAAATTGTTTTAAGTAGGGATTTCAACTCTCATCACAATTATAACAATGTTTGAAAACGATTGAGAAATCGGGAATTGGTAAGTGTTGATTGAAAACCGAAATTAAGAGGGAATCGATATTTTGGTTCAGCATATATCGTCTAATAAGACTGCAAGCTTGCCCAGTCGACATAATTCCCAACTTTATGCAGATACAAACAACAGCAGCAACAACAACAACAGTGTATTATTCCACCTACGTTTACACTTCCCAGTTTAGCTGTATTGATCTCGTTGCAGTTTTATACTTTCGTTTTTATTTGTATACCTGATTCATTTATCAGTTCGTCCTGCTGTACCATATTTATTTTTATAGGGGGTCTTAACTGCTATAAATGTGACGAAATAAATATGTAATTCATTTATTTTTTAGCATCTGAGCTACTTAAAAGAGCGAAGTGCGGTCTTTTATCAAGTTCACTTTGCAGCTTGAAAACGATAGAACTTAATTCTTATGGTTGTGGGTTGTGGGTTATTTAACGCCATTTTCAAGCACCCGCTAGGCTATATATGGTGGCCAGTATTGTGGAGGAAGAAATGGGCACCTCCGTAAAAACAACCGACCCACGGGAAGTTACTGGCAAGCTTTCTGACATAACCACATTTATGGAGGAAGTGTACATATATTTCAGTGTGGTTTTTGGTTTCAAAAAAATAAAGCACAGACAAAAAAAGAGGAAAAAAAGACTTTGTTGTGGCTTTGGGTTCATTGTTGTTTCTCATTTATTTTATTCTTCGGTGATTGTTATTATTTATTGCCGCTTTTAATATTTAGGTGGATGCAATATGTGATATCTTTTTAATGCAACAACTACTGCAGCATTCAGTGGTTTACAGTTCAACCGAGTACATATTGTGACCTTGATCAGTAGATATGCATGTTAATCAATCACTTACACAGAGATCATAAAAATTGCAGCCAACTGATGACCCGAGAAATCCGCATATATTTCGTGTGCACCTCCAATTGTCTTTTAAGCATCTATTGTCGATTTAAAAAAATAAACAATCAAAAATTAAAAAAACAACAACTCTCTGCTAAAGTTCAATTTATTATAGATTAGATTTACTATACTATTCATAACTTTGAGCAGGTGTGGTAGATATCAGTTTGCTTTCTATTCATTTATTCATATTAATGAGTTTTGGGAATGAATGCATGGATACATATCTTACTTTCAGAATTCGTCATAACAAAAATGAAACTCGAATATAGGGTGTTCGGAGGGGCAGCGATCAGGACAATTTAACAATGTGACGGAGGATAGTGTTAACGTTGAGGTGCGGCGCTCATTTGATATCTGGATGCTTTTGAAGGACAGGAATCATCTTCAAGTGTGCTTACATTTCCTTTTCTGCATTTTAAAATCCCTTTGAATATAGGCAAAACGAAACGGAGAGAGAAGAGAGAACCCAAAGAAATAGAAACTAGCAAGGGCTGAACCACATAAGTCTGCGATATAAAACACTTCAGCCTTTTGTCAGTTATTCGTGTGAAAAAGTGTTTATCTTTTTGGTTCGACAATGATGCAATATTATGTTACAGTATCAATGAATTTAAAAGCCGTATGTAAAAACCAGCGAAGTGTTATAATTTTGGATCGTTTAAAGGATTTTGATAGTGGTATTCTTGTTTTAGAGAATTGGTTGGAAGGGGTAAAGGTGATTACGAGTGTCACAAGATATTACCATGAACTCCTAAATAAAGCCATGGAAACAGAATTAACCCTTGATAAGCTTCTCTCAAAATCTGTAAAAAAAAGAACTATTTATGTTATCAAAGAAGGGAAGGTTAGCATTTATGAAGATGATACATTTGATTTGTATGAAAGGGCCATTGGAAGGGAATTTTCTTCATATGTTGAATTAGAAGTTCCAGGAAACAAATTAAAAACAAGAAGCTGCAAAATGTATGTCGATCATTTAAGTCGCACTTGGAAAGATAAAGCAGATGTTTTTGGGCCAAGACCTGCAGAATGGAATTCGAATAAAGATCTTGTAATTAAATCGACCAAAAACCTTGATTTGGTCCCTGGATTGATGATGAATGAAGATCCTGAACGTGCAGTAAATCACTCTCTTCACTACTGTATTGCCAATCTAGTTCAACCAGATGGTACTAGTAGAACTGATATTAGTTCTGTTGGAAATGGTATCAGATACCCAACCGTCGATCAGTCTATTCCAAATTCTCGCTTGTCTTCTCATGAAAACACCCAACTGGAAAATTCACGGGAAACCGGACCGCAAATCAATTTACAAACCGATCACTATTCTCTACAAATTAGTGTGTCGTCCGATAGTGGGTCATCTGTACACATTGAACCTATTAGCAATCAAAACTCCTCTGATGTGAGAGTTCGGGTAGCAAGCAGGGGAAATGAGGGAAACTCTAATGTACTACATCTAAGCGAGGAATCTAACATGGAAAGTACCCAACGTCCACAACACCCCTTCTTTCAAGAATACATAAAACGCGTGGCATCCTATGCTACGTTTCAGCAGTTTGCGCTATTCGATACGGTTGCGTTGGCTCGTGCTGGATTTTATAATACAGGTAAATGGATTAAGCTGTCGATAATTATTTCCGCACTGTTCAAAAAAAGAGGTGAGTGCATGTTTGTTTGTGTGTGTTGGGGGTGTCTAGACCTGCATACTTAATTTCTTGCAATTCCAAATACATCATTCATAGTGAGATATTAAACCTATTACGGGCACAGGGGTGTGGAATAAGCCCGTTGCTGATGTAGGCAACCATTTTCCCCATGTTATATGTCGCCCTAAGTAGTTCCAGCTCAGGTGATCTTGGACTCGAAAGGAATATATATATATATATATATATATATATATAAGTATATAGCAGAGTATATATATATATATATATATATATGAGGTAGTGATTATTTTTGCATATAATAACTCCCGAATTAGAGTTTGATATGCTAATTTCAAAGGGACGCCATGCATCATGACTTCATCACATACAGCTGTGTGGGACCCATTGGTTCATTTCCCGATCAAATACAATTCTGACACCTGAGTTAATACTTAGCAGCTTTTGACGGACGCATACTATAACAATAACGTTATAGTTATATACACTTACTGAACATGAAAAAGCACATTTAGATATGCTACTGACTTTTGTCCCTGAGTCAGTTCGTACCCGCAACGACCGAGCCAAAACTGTTGACTTCCCCACGCCATAGATATACTGTAATACTAATGATAATCGTGTCTTGGTTTCTCCGCTAGAACATAGTTAAGAATAAATGTATTCCCGTTTAAAATTTAAAATGCGCACAGACTTGGCATACATCATCTCTATGCGGCCCTGAGGTCTAGAAATACTATATTGTCCAGCAGGTGTTTAATAGGGTCACGGAATACTCTCATTTAAAATGTAATGAAAATGCAAAGCAACATGTGTAATGCTCTTATGAAGGGGATTAAAACATGAAGGCCGGATCGCGAAGCGATCAATAATATAGTATTCAACACAAACATACATACATATGGTTTAAATTTTGTGGCTGCATTTGGCCACGATCCCCAGTACGCAGGAAATTAAGAAATGGCACTAATGACGTTATTGTTGCTTCTTATTGACAATTGGCCGTATTGACGATTTTTAGAATGGTATGATAACTACATTTCAGAAATCCTAGCTGCTTGCACACTGGAGTTATTTAAAGTCGCGTCTTATTGCTTATTGAGTTTTGCAGCCACATTAAATGCCTTTTATCAATTCCTATAAGTTTTCTTTGTCTTATCTAATACGAGTTTTCATGGTATTATCTGCCATATTGTATATAACTTTCCTGACAACCATATTGACGATTTCATTGGATTCTCTGCCAGATATAACTTTGTTGACATCCATATTGACGATTTCATTGGATTCTCTACAAGATATAACTTTCTTGACAACCATATTGATGATTTAAAATTATGCTACTCTTGAATAGATCTTTATTTAAACACAATGCCTTTGTCAATTAATCCTAAAATATATTATGCTTCTAGATGAAAACGTTGGTAAACTGGAATCTACAATTAAGGCACGACTACATATCGGTAAAACCAGTATTTAAACTCCGCGCTGGCATGCGCACAACCAAACCGAAAAGGAAATTGAAGACACTTCTTGACTAACGAAGTGATGTTACAATTCTCTCAAGCTCTTCAATACGTTTATAAATCTAGAAACAATGTTCATTGGAGAGTACCTATGATATCGTTCGAAGGAAACCTGACTAAAGTCTCGTTTCTTCATAACTTCAATAGACATGTCTTTCACTAAATTACAATAGAAATGCTGGCGTTTGAAGGCAAATATTAATGCAATAAGTTTCCTGCCGAAACATGACCCAATATCTGCCTGTAACCAAAAGAACTTTATGAAAGAAAACTATAGTTTGTATAGAAAATCTCTTAACCTTCAGCTACCCTTAAAGAAATACTTATAAGGCCACTGGATGAGTATCCGTCTTTGTTTAATAAATCGCCAGAACTAGATTAATCTGGATACTCATTTACAGGTTGTAGCCGTTTATGTCTTCTTAACCAAAACCTGACAATTTTGACCAATATCAGTTACTCTAAGTTAATGTTGACCACCTTACTGAACAGTTAGCAGCATCTATTGTTCAACGTAGAGACTTTAATGGCCATCATATTGTTTGGGTCTGCAGAGATATCAACAAGAAAGCAAACCAAATTGAAAACTTTGCAACAAAATACAATCTTTGTCTTTTTAATGATAATTCGTTTACATACTTTCACTTCTATCCGCATGGGTTTGAGTCTCGGATTCGAATTACCATCGCCGATTGTTTGTTTAACAGTGCCTCTATAGCTGCCACATGAAAGTCTCGTCATCTGTAAACTTTGTGTGGGCTTTTGCGTTTTGAAGATAATGCATTTTTGTAAGACACGTTTTTCAGCATTTAGCTCCACTTAGTTTTGTGCGTCAGCCCTTCTTTTATACACGTTTCTTATAACTCTGCAAGTGTGTTACATGGACTTTGTAAAGTCTCATTGTCACTTACGTTGGTTTAAAATTGAAATGTTACTATCAGAAAGTTGGCATGACAGTCCTGACAGTGGTCTCATGAATTTTGTTTTTCCACCATTTTTTTAGTAGTTCGAAGGTCAAGTATCACATGGTTTTTTGTTGTTTTTTGTTTTGGGGGTTTAATGCCGTTTTTCAGCGCAAGATTGGCTATATATGGCTGCCAGTATAACTGGTGGAGGAAGAACCCGGTGAAAATGCTGGTGAGAACCACCGACCTACAAAAAGCTACTGGCAGCTTTCTCACATACCCAATGGCCGAGTCCGAGATTCAACCGCAAGAAGACCGGTGAGATGGCAGTGATCGATAAAGGCGAGCGCTTTAGACCACTCGGCAACTCGTGGCTCCCAGTCATCATATGCAGTAAGCATTATCATGTAGAGGAAGTAGTAATGGTACCACTCTTTATGGATGGGTACAAATACTGCCGAAGGCGATCATCCACATGAAATAAGGTGGATTAGGTTTGTCGCACCTCATATATCATAACAAAATCACATACATTCAAAGGAAGAACACATGAATATCACTAAGGCAATCACTAGAACGTCATCCTAGGATATGCTAGAAGGATATGAAAAAGTTAATTTTATTTATGTTGAAAATTTGACAAATCTCTCTTTTGAAGTACTACTTTTTTATTTTATTTTAGGAAAATATTCGTTGATTGGTTTAAGTCTTGTTGTATATTATTCATGGCCATACGACTGAGAGAGCCTAAGATGTATATATTTCAGTATGAGCAGAATTATCAGAACCGACCCACAAATTATATTAAAAACCTCTTGACCAGTTGTAGCCAATTTGTTCATACAGTATTATGGAATCAAGTGTCAGTATTGGCTAAACATACTGAGTCATCTTCCATCATAGATGACTATCGTTACTTAAATAAAAGAAAATCTTTCAATGACTCCTCACAGATCGCTTTATAACATTTGACAAATTTGTAATATATGTAGACAATCCACGACTTTGATCTGCCATTTACATTTTTTGTCATTAAAAAAGAGACGAACGAAAATGAAAGTGACTTTAACTGAAGAAATGGTCAACAAGTGTAGATTAAGTTTCATTAAATGTTCTTTGACCCGTAGTCGTTTTCTTTATATAATATACAATGTTTTCTCGTTCAATTTAAAGGAGAAGGCACTAGAGTTATATGCTTCTTTTGCGGCACTGAACTTGCTAATCTTTCGTCAAACAATGACCCGTTCCTTGAACATCTACGGAAATCAAGTTCCTGTGTATATCTGAGAAGAGAGCTTGAGCCTAGAAGACTTGCTGAGTATCAGGTACATTTGATAATTCTATTAATCAATCGGCAATTACAACCTCCAATCGTTTCAAAAGAAAGATTGGGAGTTTTTGATGATGCTCATCAGAATATGTGTGCATGAGTACCGTAGCGTAGCTTCTCTACACCGTTGAAGACGGAGACGAAAACCTTTTGGATATAAGCGTAGTGGAGGAATCTTAAATTATCAGCTTATTTTAAAATTTCGATTGATGCCTTGAAAAAGCTTGGGAGTATTAAGCTGTTTTGCTGCTGAAATCTGGTCGCTTAATATGCAAGTTTATATGTCAAAGAAAACTTTTTCAGCTCTTGGATGTTTATCCTGTTAGACTACATACAAACATATTTTCTTGTCGTGTTCTTAATTGATATAGATTGATACAATGAGTAAATGTTCCCTTGACAAGATAAACATTTACGGTGGTTTTGTTTTTATAAAAACAAATAGGAAACAATAACATTTTTATCGGCGTTGGTGATGTCACATGTGTCATTGCTCTGAATCATAACAACATCTTAAACCCTAATTATTCTCAGGTTTTGTGTATATAAAGCTATACTGATTCTAAATCTCAAATTACATCTTTAATTTAGCATATACTGTTTTTAAATTCAAAGTGTATAAAATCATGAAAGTTGTTTGATGCAAACTTAAGTCTGAAGTAAGTTCCCTCAGGTCAAAATTTGTAAACAACAAACTTCAAGAATATATGCTCATGTGTAATATAATGCTAAATAGTCGATGTCTGTTTCCTATGTTTTTTTCCTATTTTACTTTCCGTTCAGTTTTGGTTTATTTAATATTATCAAAAGCATCTGTTTAAAAAGCAGTATAAGAAACTCAAGGGCACACACCTCTGTTGTCTCTTCAGATTTTGTTTTTCTCTTTTCAAGCAGATTGAATACAATGTGTAAAAAAGATGAAATAAATAATCAAAGTTTTATATCTCTTTATATTTCGTTTAGCAATTAGAATGCATACATAGCGTGCAAATGCGCTTTTACTAGTCTGTACTGAAACCGGTAGGATTGCAAATAAGCAAAATAATGCAACTTAAATCTAAGATATCATCATCGACTGTTTTAAATTTCATGACAGTTACTATGTAAGTTTTCTGGACATAAATCTCCATATGAAATGTAAACTAAAGCTTGTTTTCTCTTGTATTTGTTGGTTATACTTGAATTACGTTATTTCAATTTTGACCTTCCTAATGTGAATGAAGAGACCCTTCCTATGTTGATAGCTGGTCAAGGAAAGTAAATTTGTATTTGTAAGGTTTCATCTTCAGTAAAGGTTTCATAAATGTACACATGGTATACATTTAAACTGTGGGACCACGATTATTGTTCTGTTTGTTGCTGTAAATCATCAAAGCTTTTCATGAGTATTATGCTTTGTATGTGCATGGCATGAAATGTCTTGAATGAGATGCACACGGTCAAAATAGGCGCGAGATAATAAATAAATAAAAAAAAATATGACTGGTAGTTTACCCTATATTCTGGACTTAAAATAGGAATATAACGTTGCAGCGCAGAAATCGGGTTATATTAGCCAGCTGCACTGTAAAACGTAATGAGAAATGAGTCGTCAGCTGTGAAGAAATTTATTTTCATGTCCAAAACTTGATATGGGAATACGTACAGTATAGGAACAAAATAAGTCTTTCTTTTTTCAGGAGCAGATTCGTAATGAAAATAGTGTTTCTCAGGAAGCAAATGGTAGGTACACATTTTCTTCACTATTAATAAAATGTTTTAACATATACAGCACAACATAGGCAGACCATTTGGAAGGGAACTCAGAAGACATAAATGAGTCGCAACAAGAGATATATGAAAGGAAGAAACAGACGCTGTGCGGGAACTATTCAAAAGATTAGAAGGAGGAAATAGACACGCTAATAAAATAAGCGAAAGAAAAACATGAGAGTAAAATTGTTATTGTTTATGATTCGGGTAAAATATACAATATGCAAGTTGATTAGTTAAAATAGCGGACTTTTTTAAAGAGTTAAGAAGCAGTGTATCTTGTACCTCTTCTGCTATTCATTTTACGCTTTAGTTAATCGAGGTATTGCAAACGTATGTACGGATAAACAGATTTACTACAATGAAACTAATTGACTCACATAAAAGCCACTAAATAGTTTTGGATCTCGAAACTGTACGATTTAGGACTTAGTTAATATATGCAGAGCACAGCTGGATGCGAAATATATTCCTGGCATTAAACAGATCAAAGTTTATACGAGTTCGTAAAATCAGAATACAAATTTTATGAAAAAAAATGTTATCTGAATGTGCATTACGTGATGGACAAGTTTATAATGCATCTGAAATCAACATCTATTTGAAACAATTTAACATAATCTGTAATAAGTCTGAAATAATTTAACATGATCTGTAATAACTTTATTATTTCACCAAATCATGACTGGGGATACATTGTTAAAACTTCTGTTAAATTGATAAAGGACTTGAACAGAAAAGTTACATAATGTTCTGGAAAGCCAACAATCATAGCCTTGTTGGAAGATTACAAACATTATAAAGGTATGGACCGGGTACAGTTGAACACCAGATAAAATTGTAGGCTGATGGAATTAACTGAGTGGTAACAAGTAACGAAATAACATGATGGGTATACCTCCTTTAAACTGATAGTACAGAATCCAGAGAACAATGAATAGCGATATTGGATCAGAATTATCAGTTCTTATGTGATACATATTTTACGCGCACAAATTCAAAACAGAACAGGTATTATACAGGGCTTCTCCACCGTTCAAAAAACTTAAATTTGTTCGATAAACTAAATTTATGTGAACAAATCGATGACTCAGATATAAATACCATAATACGATTTCAGCACCATATTTCAAAGTTAGACAGAATATGCTGTTGGTTGTGAGTGACATGGCCACGAAATCGGGTAACTGTGTTGGCTACAAGAACAACATAGAAATGCCACCCGATAACTAATAAATTTGCCTACTGCTATAAATATCAACGTGGTAAAGACTATGACTCCATCAGCTGAACAGAAGTCCACAAGAATTCATCAAAAGCTGCACAATGGAATCGAGAAAGAGAACATGAATAAGAATCATGCACAAAATAGGACGAAATGGCAATCTTGTAATCACAACTACACATGATTTAAAACACAAATATCATGGAACAAATAACACTATCATAATGATAGTACCAAAGGCTGGTTTACTCTTTGAAATAGGTTATTCATGTTTTGCAGCAGTATTTTTTCCTCAGAAATTGAAAAATCCAAACTAGATTTAAAAGTGCGCACAACAAATGAGACTTAGAAATAGATACATGGTAAATCGTTAACTAGAGTTGGAATAAATGGACAAAAGCGAATTTAAAAAACTCTGTGATTTTTGCATATTCAAGATCAGCTAAGATCTCGAGGTCATGTCAGATTTCATCACCCTAGCTGTAATAACTTTGGTAAGCAAATTTTAACGTTTTGATGATTTGAATGAATTACAACCTAAAGGAAGAATATGACGTCAAATGGTATTAGACAATTTACTGGATATTTTTGGATTATGTTGAGGTTACTTTTATCTGCACTGAGTGTCAAAATCATACATTTTAACAATTGGACATAGGAAACACAAAACACACAACATAATGCGCGATAAAATGTTCTGGATGGTTTGTAATCGATTGTCCCCTGTAGCCATTGTTACAATGATTATAGCTATTCTAGCAGGATGAATCAATCATGAAGCTAATTCTTTCAGGAAAACGAAATAAACTGAGAAAGTAGACTGAAACATATGTTTTCCAACAATTTCTAAAATAAATTTGGCAATTTTTGATTCTTCTGATTTTTTTGCTGCTTTCGTTTACCTCCTTCAGATGGCATGTAAAATATATTGGATACTTTATCACTAAATGCTAAATACCTAGTGTTTACCAGCGAAATAATTTGTCTGATACTCTGGGTCAGATAAATTAAAAATGTTCAAGAAACCAAAAGAGTATGATTTAATTCAATTATGTTCAAAAGTTCAGGTTCCACAAACGTTTAAAAAGTCAATAAATGGGACAACAATTATTTTTAATGTTTGCCAGATTTCATACTTTGATTTAACTCATTAAAAAATCTAACTCTTGTCATCTGCATTAGCGTAAAATTTGTATTCGTGCGATACATTTGATTTATTTATGTATTCTGTTTTCCTCCTTCCAGTATAGGATGTAGTCATTTTTGTTTTCCTCCACTGTTTGAGGTACTCCTTCATGCATGTTTTGCAATAAACATTACCTTTATTACACACGGTTATATATTGTTTATACTGTTGAGTTAGAGCCCGTTTTGTGTACATGTTGTATTATACTATTTTATTTTAATGATATTTCACTGCTACAATTGTACTACTGTTACTTTCAAAATAATTATAAGTCGAGTTTAAATCGATGTAAGGTTTTATAGATGATCAATAAGTAATAGATGATCAATAAGTAACATTCAAATAACGTTAGCGATCAACTGATAATTTTATTGCAAATAAATTGAACACAAAAATGCAACTGAAAATATGATTAACAAGTCACCAAAAAGAAGGTAACTTCATAGAAAAAAATATTCACGTGGAGTTGAACATTTTCGGTTGCGTTTTGAAGTATTTAAAATAACCAAAGCTGACAGTTTACAATTTGAGGAAGAGAAATCAGTATTAGAACTAACAGACATAAGGATACTGTCATTACATGGTTGACAAGCAAAGCAAAAAAAAAAAAAAAAAAAAAAAACAAAAAAAAAACGTTGAAAACGTCACAGGTCCACCAAGAGGCCATGGTAAATGTATTATAAATGCTATAAGCTATCCATTTCGTACATATAAATGGAAGAGAAACAAACACTTTCACCACCTTTAGATCCTACTCTGTCATCAGACCATGATATTAATATTTAGGATACAACAAATTAGACAAAATTACTATCCATTTGTTTAAATAGATATATCGTTGCACAAGTGTTACAAAGAAAACAAAATCGCGCATACGTTTGTTAACTTCGTAGACGTTCGTGTTTCTCCCGTTTTCAGTAAGGTTGTTTTAGCAGCTTTTACTTCAGGAGACTCAGGAATAGCAATATGATTTATCATTCTCCTAGCTTACAGCTGGTTTGAAGGCAACTTTATTATGGTTTTCTGCAAATGCTTTCAACACAATATTGCTACAAAACAAAGTTTTAAAATAGTTAGATGGTGATCTCTGCTATTAGTAGACGGAATATTTATTCACGAGATGACGTTGAGTAGGGCAATGAGCGATGATGAAACCTGGTACGAGCAATTTAAGTTGATAGTTACAGACTACAAGAGATATAGAAGGAATTTAATGAAAAGAAATAAGCAATGCGGAAGGCTAAGGTATTCAAGAGTTAGAAAAGGCTTATTTACCTGTGGGAAAATATTAGCTTTTCTCCTCGACGCTTACAGCAAAGAGGGATTATTCATGTTACAGTCAAGGATCTACTATGAAAAATGTGTTAAGTGTCTCGTATACAAATAGAAAGCTGTATTATGACGGAAAGGTCATTTGAGAAAGAAAACTAGTTTATATTTTATCAGTTATATAGCCAATAGAAATAGTATTGCGTCCATTTCATTAAGGTGAATAGATTGTGTTGATCATCATTACGATGATCCCAATGAACCAAAGAAAACACCAACATTATATTACAGTAACAACAAGATAGTACCAAGGACTCTGTTCAGCTATGATAGTTTTAAATGTATATGATACAAATTAGAGATGGATTTCCACAAAAAACGATAATGAACACCATATTAATATCGAGTGCTTCAAACCTAAGTTCTTTTCACTGCAATCGATCATTACAGAGTGTACATACTCATTAACTACAGTTCTAAATTGTTCGTTTGCAAGAACTAAAGGTTTTGAAATCCAAGATGGATATATTTTTCCTCGATCTGATCAATAATACCATAATTTACCCTAATGCATTTATTCTTACTTGCTCTAGTCCCAACCTGTCAGTTTGTTTTCATAGTGACCTTTCTCCATTTCTTGCATAATGCTATGATTTGATATTTCTTTTTCTGTGTCTTTCAAGTCTTCGTCCCCATATATTTTGCACACATTTGGTCCCAAATCTGAATCAGTGTGTACATTGTTTTGTTTTAGATTGTATTTAAATGTATCTTTGTCGATTATTTCTTATCATAGAGAATCTGCCATAAGATTTGAATTTGTATGTGCAATTCTAAAGTTGTTTGTATTTGTGTGCCACTTTCTCCGATGTTAAATCTTTCTTCTTTGTTTCAGCTATCATATATCTCCGTTACATGACTAGTAAGTGTTTCAGTGGCTTGAAATTGAATTGCTTTAGTTCAGTTTCTCACTATGAACATATAAACGCTACTGTAACATTTTTATGAACTAGCTCATTCGTTTCGTTCTTGCTTTATAATTTGATACGCATTGTAATGTTGTACTGATAACTTGAGGAAATATTTTAATGAAACTTTACCAATATGTACAACATTCTTAGATATAGTGACATGCACCACATTCACGTTATCTACCTTATGGATGGAAAGCAAGAATGGTGTGCACCTTCACGTTATGAAGATATTCATCAAATTTACTTATCACCTTTTTCGTCTTGCCGTTATGGTCCCTCATATTTCTTGCGCAGTTCAAGGTCCATCTAGAGTGACGTCGAGAAATCCAGGCCCGTGGACGGAATCGGACCATATTCGAAGCCCGCAGTATCAGGCTTACAGCATCAGATTATCTTCATTTGCCCGATGGTCGAGTGACATCAGGCAAAGTCCTGAACAAGTGGCAGATGCTGGCTTTTATTATACAGGTAATACACATTGTCAGGGTATTTGTATGTTAATGTAGATCTATTCTCTTGTGCTGAAAACATGCTGATCTGTGTTTCCTCGTGCTAATAAAGTATAATCCTTGTCATCAATCCATTGATAATGAAAGTTCATTAACAAGGGCTCCCGTTACTTATCTGCAAAGATCTGAACAAATGGCATACACTGGCGTCTGTTATGCTGGTAGTGCATAATGTGGTGCATTTGTAAATGTTAATCTGTTACCTCATGCTAGAAACATGTACTTCTGTTTCCTTGTGCTTTAAACAATCCAATCTGTTATGTCCCCTTTCAATAATGAATCATATAAATTGTTTTATTATCAGAACGTAGAAAATGGAAAAAAGACCATCAAACTTAGATGTACTAGTAATCTATACATTCTTTGTAGCATTATCTCCAGCTTTATTCTTCTCTTTAAGGTATTTAATATTAATCCGCAAAAACTGTGTCAGTTTGGAAGCAATAATCCGTTGTAATACTCTTGTATTAAGATGCTGAACCTAAGTCTTGTGCAGAAGATCTAGTACTAAATTACCCTCTAATGAGTCCATGCCAACCGTTATATATCTCTTTAACAAAGAAAATGGTCCAATTTCCTATCATAATAATATATCTGACATGTTTCTCAAAACTATTGTGCCGCCTTTAATGGATTAATTTTGCCATGAATGACTATTTGTAGAAGTTAGACTAAATTTATACATACCAAATATACATTCTGAGTATGATTCCCTTTTAACACAAGAATTAAGTAGCATTAATAACACAAATGCACAAAAATAAAAATGTATCCATCTTTTCCTTAATTGATGGTTACTTAATAAACAAGAATATTAATCAACTGCACAATATCTAAATAATTTCTTTATTTTTAATTTCATCGTAATTGTTGGAAGCGATTTATGATAGGACCATGAAATATGCTGTCAAAATTGATTAATGTCTTATAAGTGGCTTGTCCTTGTAAGAATTGATCATGGTGATGATGTACAGAGAACGTAAGTCAGCAAATGAATAATCCACAACTCCTGTTTCTTTTCTAAAGGTATTGACTGCTAAGATGTTTACCTTTCTGAAGAAATTTAAATCTTATTATTGATTAAACCTAGCATCATATTCGAAGGGACCACAATTAATTTGTTTAAAATTCAACTACAGGGTGTTTACTAAATTGAGTACAGTTTATATACTGGTATTACCTATGAATGGCACATATTAATCACATATCATTCAACTGATTAAACTGCATGATATAAGTGAAATTCCATTAAAAGTACTGTGAAATTGTTTTAGAATCTAGCTATCAGGAATCTGCTGAGTACGTCTTGATTTATTTGGTATTTGTAAAAAATAAAGCTTAAAAATGATGGAACGCTCAATTATGCATTTGTTTGAGCAACTCTATAACTGTCGGATTGCGCCACTATAGAAAGAAGCAAAAGTGATTGTTGCCCTTGCCTGAAGTAAATAAAACATGATGCTATATGCGGGTCGAATTTTGCATGCATAAAGAAACTATTAGTTTGAGAGCTACTTAAATCATGCTGGAAAGGAAAGAGACGGTTGAATGATTGACTTTGAATTTTTCCTCTTCTTACTGAAATACACGAAATAATATTAAAATCCATCAAGACATATCTATTAAGATTTCTTATGCATTACACTAAATAAAGTGGCAGTTGTGAACCAATCTTGTTGATTTAGCAGTTCAAAACGTCAAGATGCTGCAAGCCCAGATTTTTTTGTTTTTGTTTGTAAAAAGCTTAAAGATGTGTATAATAGGTTCTAGGAGTTTTGTTGAGTCAACCCAAACTAGTTGAAATAGAAGAGATAAAGTGTTGGATCGTGTGGCGATTGTTCAGACGCAGATTAAAGCTTTCAGTAACTGCCTTCATGGCTTGAACATACATGTCAAGACCTTTTGCTCGTTCTTGGTTAACGAAGCTTCATATCTGCGATATCATATGAAGTAAAGAAACATCTCACAGAATGTCTGAACAAGTCTATCTCTCTTATAGATTGCTAAATTGATTATGCTAAGATTCGTATTGGTACTATTTATGGACCTTTTTGTGAAATATATTCATATACGAGGTTTTAATGCAATTCTATTTCACATTTATAAACAGTCTGGTTGTTCATTATTTTGGTAGACAGACCTCTGCAGAAAGTCATAAATCAACAATGGGAGCATTAATATGTTTTTGTAAGAGGCTACATAGTTGTGAAGTAATTTAGACCAAAACGTCCGATGTGTGTGTGACCTAGATTTTTAAAATTAGTCATATTGATACTATGCCTGCAGTGTGGCAGTTCATAGCAATGTCTAGCAGGCATGTAACATCGTCTTCCAACCACTCACATTACCCTGACACCAGGCCAACCAGTCCTCACACGAACCTATGAATCTTGAGCGACAAGCGAGGCAGTTCCTAGTACCATTTTTTGCGATGACTCTGCGGAGGTTCGAACACGCGACCTACCACATCCGAGGCGGACACTATAACCATTTAGGCCACTGGAGCGGCCAATACAAATTATGAAAGTAATTTGCAGTTGTGTCAAAATATCGCTGACTGTTGTGTTTTAAATCAGGTCTACAAGATGTTGTCCGCTGTTTTGCATGTGATGGAGGTCTTAAAAACTGGGATCCCGAAGACGAACCTTGGGTAGAACATGCGCGTTGGTTCCCACAATGTCCCTTTGTGAAACGTGTAAAAGGGCAAGAATTCATTGACCTTGTGAGGAGAATGGCAGAAGATTCAGATGAGGTATAAGAAACTGTTATTTCTCCTTATTATCTTTGTATATAAATACATAAACATTATTTTGAATGACATTATCTATTTTATCATGCAAGACATCTCAACCTTGTAAATGTCACCAGAAAGAGAATGTGTATCCTTTTGACACTTTTGTTCTATAAATTGAACTAAAAGTATATACAGGTATAAATTTTATATATATATATATATATATATATATATATATATATATATATATATATATATATATATATATATATATATATATATATATATATATACTACAGACAATACATAGTTAATATTGATCTGTTTGAGTTTATTGTTATTCTTCCTGTGTTTTACTCATTTAAACGCGACAAACCGTTCATGACTTGATTTATTGACTATTCACTGTATATTTATGTTCAAATATAATGCTAATTTTGCTAGAAGTTTTTGCTGTGCTTGATGAACATCAATACGACTTTTACTGGCGTTTCAATGATTTTCATGACATACATATAACACTATCTGTATTTTTGGATTTTATTTAAGGTAAAAACACCTAATGGGATATATATTCTGGTGTGTGCAGGCAAAGCGATGTGTGCCGTTTACTCGCAGACCTGGGTTCGAATCGCCGTAGAGTACGAATTAAAAATTCTCTAACCTGTATGATAGCATTATATGTATTAAATATTAATTCTGCCTACTATTATTAAGCGTTCTCCTATAGAATCCAGTGATAGAACTTTCCGTTCTGTCTGGTGTAAATTTATAATTTTATATATATATATATATACCTTATATATATATATATATATATATATATATATATATATATATATATATATATATATATATATATATATATATATATATGAATAATTTAAAGGATGAAGATGCAGTAGTTCATTCAACGTTTCAGCCGAATAACCCGATGGCAGATTTGCCTACTTTAAGAAACGAGTTGAATACCCATCTTGATGAAGGTAATATGCTTATCCTAATTATACTGGAGCTGATATTCAGATTTTTATTCACAGTTGTTGGAAGTTGTTGTGGGTAATATATTAATTCAGACGATGTGGAGTTTCTACTGCAAAACATTACAATTTATAGTAGAACTTATTCAAGTTCATTGTCTTTACTTATTAATATTCGCTTGGAAAAAATAAAACATTTTATATCAACGTTTGCTGACTAGACCTGATCATGTTGTACACTTGGCTACGTTTTGTTTTGTTGGAGTTTGCAAACTTAACATTTTTAATTTTGCATATCTTCACGACAAATGTGCCCAATGCACTAATATTTGCTAGAGACTGAGACACAGAACTAGCAATTAGCTATTGGCCATGAGTAATAATAAGACAAATGTGATTTAAAAGCCTTGTACATATTCTGTCGTTTAACTGTGTTAAAAGCATTGGTCTGAATCATTCAGATATATACATATATGTACTTATGTATGTATGGATTAACTAATCAAGTTACAGATTCAAACACCTATATACGTAATATTTGCAGCAAATGCTGAAAATGTTCTTGAAACCGACGCTGCAAAATGCGTGTTGGATGCAGGCTACTCAACGGATATTGTAGCGAGAACAATCAACGAATTGATTACCAAAGGTAAAATCAAAAGCAGTAACTGATGTCATTACTTTATCAATATTGCTTTACTCTTTTACCGCCACAGGAATTATTCAAAGTGTGTATCCATTGCTGGAAAGTACATATTCAAAAGAGGTAACCCTTTAGTTACAGTATTGCTAGTTGTTAAAGAAGACATTGAAGTTTTGATGTTGGATTAAAGTTTGGTGATTTAAGTTGTTGTTCGGTTCTAACCATGCCTAGAAAAGTCTCTTCATTTTGATTACATTGTCTTTGTATGAAACGTACATTAAACATTTTCCCAGTTGATATTTGTCCCTGCCTATTAAAGATAGAGCTAATGAATGATGGAGGACAAAGCTCATCATCTGTTTCCAAAGGTAAGTATATTGTAGAAGAAACAATAAGAACAAAAAGCATGATAAAAGTAAAAAAAGAGATAATAAATCATAGTTTCCAGTCATTGTGCGATAGGGAGGGTACCGTAGACAAGGGCATTGTAGCTATGTATTGTGGTTATATCTTAGATGTTAATGACATAGTTTGGATATTACCCCATGCTGTGACGGTTTCTTTCGCCGTAACTAAAAAACAAGTGGATATCTGCAATGTTATCCTATCTTTGTTTCTTTGTGTTTGTCTTATTTGATTTTTATCGTAGCTTTAATAATTTGAGTCATATGGCTACGATGTCTGCAATACGGCAGTTTATAGTCATGTCTAGCACAGGGCATCATGCCGCAGACATGTGGCATCTTGTCCACCCAGTCACATTATCCTGACACCAGGCCGACCAGTCCTAACACTAACCTCTTAATGCTGAGCACCAAGCGAAGCAGCTGCTAGTGCCATTTTTATGTCTTTGCTATGACTCAGGCGGCGTTTGAATCCGCGACCTCACGCATCCGATGCAGACGCTCTCCTATCTCTGGTAACAATTAGACATGTTGTAGATACCGCAGAACTAATTCGTATAATAGGTTGTAAGTTTTAGGCCCATCTTAATTGTAAAAAAACAAATATTACTTGCCTGAAATAACAATTTAAAGACGCAACGGCAGTGTGCAGAGAGACCAATGACTGTTCTTACTGTAATGAATAAATAAAGGTAGGATATCTGTGAGAAGCATCACTAAGGATCTACCAGAGCAGTTCAGCTTCCAGTACAATCAGACTAAATATCAACATCAGAGCTAAATGTACAAACTCTCCATACTGAGAATCTTTCCACATTGCTGCAGCAGCAGACATTCTAGTTTACGGCAGTATCAAACTATGAAAACCGAAATTGAGAGGCAAGGCTGTTTGTGACGAAAACCAGCTGCGGTGAAACAATAAAAACTACAAATCTGCGATCGAAACAAGTTGAGATTTCTCCTTATTAAAGCAAGAAAACATTCCAAATATACAGCTTAGACATAAACTAAATCAAGCAGCATCCAGTGTAAGACAGATTCATATTCATATAATGAAACGAATTCCAGCTGCCAAAGGCTTCTGTAGAAACTCCAGAATTAAACTGAACTAAAGGCTCCAATATATATTCTATGGTTGTTACAGCTCTTTGAAAACCGCTAAATATAAAAAAGACATGGAAGGGCATATGAACAACATTAGCATGGTGTCCTTCCTAGACACATATCTTCATTATGCATCGAACCTTGCTGAACAAGGGGTTCCCTGGTGGCCGAGTGGCTTAAAGCGCTAAATTTACGGATGATTGCCATCTTACCTCTGTCCGCATGGGTTCGATTCTCATGCTTGCTCGGTGTGGGCATGTGATAAACTCTACTCAAAACACATTCAACGTGTATTTACAGCGAGGGCAACACACACCTAATAAATCATTACACACTAAACAAAACATTACATTCTGTCTTCTAATGTGTGATTGCTTTACTGAAGCCAAGGACCACAAACTACACTCTAATTTGTTACAGTAGATACTGGAAAGGCTTCCAACCGTGTTGAGCATAAAACTCTTAAACTATAAAGTGCACAAAGACAAGAGTCACAAAGGACAGCAGGAAACTATTTAGAGATCTACAGACCACTTTATTCTCTCTAAGAAAATTGGGGAAAAAATAGATTTCTATGCCCTATTGCAGCAAAACAAAGAATCAAGCAAGGAGTCGAAGCAACGCTGTAGAAGCACAAGGCATTATTCCAGACACTGCAGTACACAACAACCTATGGGTGTTTATTGAGAATACACATGTGTCTTTGCTCATAACAGATGCTGGTGATATATGAATCTTTTATTCAGAACATATCCAACTGGAAGCATTGACGAAGATCATATAAAACAATACAAACAATAATGGGGTAAATATAAACATCAACAAAAAGCCCTTTAATCAAATAAAAACAAAACTATATGTTTGCATTAGGAGTTGAGAATCGGGCACGAAACTGCCACGGTGATTAAAAGAAGAAAACATCTAGACCGAACAAAAGGGATATATAATCTATAACACCATACAGCAAAAGAACAATGTACAGTTTTGTGGGTTCTGAACTACATGGAATAATGAGATTAAACCCAAACAGATGCTCAAATTCCAGAGCTTAGAAACTGTGCAGTTATTGTCTTGAGAACTGGACCCAAAAAGCTTAGAACGGAACGAAAGCAACACCAGATTTCCAAAAAGAATTGGTTTGATTTTTTTTGCATGCATTACAACCATCAACTTAGTTGGGAGGAACAAAGAGGACATGTGTTGTATAACATTAGGTAAAGTACTATTTATAACAAAGACATTTTTGTTTTGGTTACTTTGGTTTTAAAACATTTAAACTAATTAGAAAATAACCAGTAGAAATGATAGTAATTGAAGATCCTTATAATTTCGTAGAGCGAAAATAGCTAGTTTGATCGGCTGTATCAAGTCATTAGTCAAAATCCAAAATATTTTTAATTACTTCTTAAATTATCCATCAGTGTATTGCTTGGTCCCATTTGAGTAAGTTCGTATAATAAACTCTTTCTTGGATAAGGTTAAGGTAATAGTTCATTTTCTCAATGTATCTGAAGTTGCACAAGATTATGGATATATATTTTTTATGTTTTTCAGGACCATAATGTTTCGATGATAAAGGAGTTGTTTACATCTACTTTACTAGTTTCATTTCTTTCTGGTTTCATTTCTTTCCCTAATTATTCTAATGTTGGGGAAATCGAAGTCTTTAGAATAACATTGTTGTACAGGCAGTTATTTCCCAAACAAATTCTTCATATTTACAAACAATCCTTTATCTTAAAGGCTTTTAATAATTGTTTAATGTATATTTATCTATATTTTGTGTAGAGGTGGGACTGGGAACATATATTTGTTTTAATTTGGTTATGAGTCCTTAGACGCCCTTCTGAATTTTAATTTCTAGCAAACTTAAAGTTTTACTCTTCTTCAGTTACGTTCAGACTTATATGTAACAGTTTAAGGGTGGAAATGATGCTGATATGATTATATATTAATGTGATACAGGCAGCTATACAAATTTGAAATAAAGAGAATATCACGATCTGTCATAACGTTGTCTCTGTTGTATTTTCTTTGCATTAATTTTGTGCATTTGTACGTGATTTTATACGATGTCAGGTATCCTCAGATTCATTTAAATTGTCATCGTGTCCGTTTCCGTGAAAAAACAACAACAAAACAAACCATTTCCTACAATACCGGACTCCATAGGTTTTGTTAGCATACAGTCCTTCATAGTTTCTGCCATCCATTCGTTACCCTTTCTGGTTAGGGATATGAGAATTTTTCCTTTGGTTGACCATTCGCTATCAACAATACACGCTTCATATATCTCTTCATTCATCACATTTGTCTCACCAACAAAATAAACTACCTCTTTGTTGTGGCATTCCGTCTGTATTATAGTATTCCTCAGTCACTAGTGAAGAAAATTGCTTCTTGGGCGACTGCTGGTGGCGTTTGTATTCCTCTCTGCTATTGACGTATCTCACCACCACCCCCTAAAGTCTAAAATATTTATTTTTAAAAATGCAGAAAAATGTGTTCCGCCAATGTTGTAATCTGTAATCTTTTTACTCTTTCGTTCTTTTAGCAAAGCTGAGTATAATGTTTATTTTCTTTGATTAATTAATGCGTTTAATGTCATAGCCGAAAGTCTTTGTGTTAAATTAAAGGTTTGATTTATTTGAAGTCATCATTATGAAATAAAATTATATTTATATTCAGTATTTGTCTTCTCAGTGAAGTGGATTAATATTTGTCTTAGCTTTAGATAAAGCAATTTCATTAATTCTGTAATGTTTTTGTTATTTTACATAGTTGAGTATATAGCTCATTCTGCTAACCATGCCAACGAAGCTAAATTAATTCATGATGTCTTTCGATAACGGTGCGTGGCATGTGAGAATAAGGTAGTAATAATTAATTATATGATATTGTTGGCATTTCCAATCATTGCCTGAAACTTAAGTCGCAATCGGATTTCATTGACTACTTTCCTTTCTTGTGCAGATTTTATTCTGCATCTGTCCGCGTAGACGTCTCTGATATTTCTTTAATAATGGTGTCATCCTGTGTACAGTCTAATACTTGATATCTGCCAGTTTTATAAAGACACCTTTTGAAATATATGCCTGTGTTACTGAATACTTTTCAAGGTACACAACATGGAAAGAACATGGACAATACACTTTATTTTAGAAAAGTATATTTAAATTTGTTTTGCACAATTTTGAGAATTTACTTTGTTACTTTCGACATATGGCTGACATGCTAATAAATCATATATGTCTATTTGTCTACGTATCTATCTGGCTGTTGTTTAGCATTGTATTTTCTGAAAATGTGCTTAAATATTTTGAATTAAAGTTTCGTGATTCATAACAGTTCAGCACTGTTACAACGTAACACATACGGTCGTAATGGTTTGGAATTTGAATGTGCAATCCAGGGTAGTTAATAGATTCTATGAACTTGCTCTTTCTTGTTATTAGGGTTTACATATTTATATTTTATCTATTACCATATAGTATAAAAAAGAGATGAAAAATGAACTGAGATGTTCCTTCAGAGAATGCTGTGCAAATGTAATGTCAAATATCGTGTAACCACTATGATTGACGTGTTGTTTAATTTAAGGAAACGTAAACTATACATCCATGGATATAATGAAAATAATTCTGGAGAAAGAGGACAGAGAAGAACTTGCTACTGACGCCCATGGACATATGCATCCCTTGCTTACACCAGGAACTAGCGATAGCACTCAAAGGAATGGTAATGTCTTTTCACTTTTCAGCCATATTTCCGTATGTTCTCATTATTTTATCCAAACTTCTGCAGTCTTAGTATTTGTTCTGTTTACTCTTCGTTTCTTCTTTTCCTAATAAACTGTGTGAAAACTGGAGGCAAATATCAATTCAGATACAACGGAGACACAAAGAGCAAGAGTCAGAGTGCGGGCAGTTTTGTATGATTGTAGTGGAAGAATATTAATTTAATATGAAAGAAGCTAATTCCAAAAGCATGTTGTACATTTTTTCTATTCGAAAGAGAACTGGGAGTTGCTGCCCTATTCTAAATAGAAATAACAAAATAGATAATCTTTCAATATTTACCGTGCTTTTCATTCTGCCTTCCCACTATTTTACTCTTATCCTTACCACCATCCCACCACCCCACAATCGTTTAAAAATGTCTTCTTTGTATTAGTCTCCTGCTCGCAAAAGTATATTGATAGAAATGATAAAATCATCAGGGTTTTCTGGATATGAACTATTTTACGCCTCCAAGGTTCATCTGACTTGATTGATTTTGATTTTGGTGGCCGTGGAGTTTGGTGGGTAAAGAAATGGCATAAAACGATTTCACGGATCTTTGTACAAAGTTTCTCTAACATCTTATAAAGGTTTGATCTAAAGATGAAATGTAAACCATCAGCCTGAAACCATTTCATGTTCGATGACGACATATTTTGTGTTAAATATGTGGCCAAAAGGATGTAAACTGTGCCATGTTCAAAGGCAGCACAGGTGTGGATGGCCAGGTAAGCTGACATCTCGTACAGTTAACTAATGACGATGCACACCTTGTACCGCATTTAATAGCACAGTATTTGTGAATGCGTGGCTTAAGATATTCTGCCATACAGAAGCACAAATATACCACGTATTGAAATTGGTGTATCAAACGGTTTTTTAGTTAACAAGATGTAAAGCCCCTATTCAAGACAATAATACTACAAAAATCTGGAGTTTCGAGTTAAGTATTCTTTGTCATCCTCGTGTGAAGTCTTTTTTCATTCTAAAGATACCAAAAAGGCTTTACCTTTTTTGCATGGCTGCGTAGCCACCATTTAGTCAAGACTACGAACATCAAACACAGTCTGGATAAATGCACGCGTTATCAAAAATTAAGCGCAGTTAAAGTAGTTATCAATGAGAATGTTAAGTAGTCATTTATTATCTCTTTTAGAAGACCGTTATATCAGTTAATGAAATGCCAATAGAACAAGCAACATAACTGGTTTTAGTTTCAAAACTTGAAAAAAAATTGATATAGTCCAAGGATTCTTATTTAGTTTTGAATTAATTCCCCGAACATGGAGTTGCAAAGCTGAAGTAACAATCCGTAACATCAGTGATCATTATGGTTAGAATAGACGAACACTTTGTGCATGTGATCTTATATATAGGATTGTGTCAAAATAGTTTTGAAATGTTTTCGACTTGGTCATTTTCTGATGAAGATCTCAAAAGAGAGAAAGAAATTACTTCTTTAGGTGGCAGATGAATACATAATTGTACGTTTTTGTAATTACAACATTGTAATCTCAGTAATCATGTCAGGTAAAATTAAAGACATTGTAAATACAATGTATAATTTCAGTAATCCTGCCATTAAAAATTAATTACAGTGTGTAATTTCTTCTGTGTTCATTTAAAGACAAATGGTCAGAATATATGGTACAATGACAAAAATGGCCAAAAAGCATTAAGGGTCAGATATTCTTGATATCACTATAGATATTTCCATGCCTTGCATTAGTTATATTTTAAGTGTGTTTATGTTGCTTTAATAGGTAAATATTAATAAGAAAATCTTTGTCTATGTCCAAAATATATTTGCATAGAATTAGTTATAAAATCACGACCGTAGTTTAAATATAAAATATCTGCTATCATATTTGATATGTTTGATGAAATTAAAGTACATATAAAAATTGCGGTTTGTGTTATCACATGTGCAATATTTTTATGATATTACATATATTGAAAGCCAATGTTAAACAGGGTTTTCAAATAATAGTCCATACTTTTAGCTACTAATAAAAAGTAAAATAAACATAGCCAAAATGATTTTCTTTTGAAAAAACTTAAGACTTTAATTGCTATGAATTTAGAAGCATATGACGTTAAAAATCCTGTAAATTATAATTTCAAGTAATGTTATGGTCACGCACCTCACAAGACCATGAATAAAACTTTTGTCTGCAAGCTAAATACGTAAATTTCATGTATCCTTGTCCCAGTAACTAATGAATCAGATTTTTAAGAAGAAGTATCTTTGTCTGGCGATTGACATTATGATTTTGAATAATCGACTAGAAATCAAATACCTATGCCATGCAACTTGTGTTTGCTTATATCATGTACACTTTAGTGTAAAGCGAGACGTAGCAGTTTCCTGTGGCGGCGGAATCTGCTTGTTTTAAAAAGGTTTTTGACAGCCAGTTTGTTGGACTACTTCATTCTAACTGAGATTACCTGGTCTATTGCTGCTCAATTCGACTAATAGGCGACAATTAGTCAGGCGATTGATTTCCCACTCACTTGATTCTCTTAATTTATTTTTCATCACTATTATAGCACGTATCAGTCTACAAACGGACTCATTCCTGCTTTCATTAAGGCCACGATTAAATAATGCTCAGTACTTTTGCTTCTACATTATGTTTGCTAAGCACTATATAGTCATGCTTGTTCTGTTGTGCAGTTAAACCACATGGATACATAAATAAAAATGACGTAAAACGTGACAGTTATCTTAGTTCTTATTTTTTGCAGAGGAATATTGATTATTGGGACCAGATTTAACCTCTCAGTGTGGTATAGAAACTTTGATTCCTCTTACCTTCAATGGTAATGGAATTTGCAAATTACTGTATGACTTCAAAATAATTTTGTAGGTTTAAGTATCCATTAAAACAACTTCAGTTGCTCACTGGGTTTTAACATTCGATGGCTCAGTATTGGAGTGGCTTACAGCTTTCATTGCTTTTACTTTTACCCCTCATCACTTTCAAAGATATGTTCAAATAAAGAAACAGTAATTTGTTCACTCACGGAGAAGGAGAAAATACATGATATCCGTTCAAAATTTCGAAATGTTTAAGTCTCATATGCCATGTCATTTCAGATTGTAACATAATTTTGCTTTGTCCTTTACAGATCCTGTGCAAAGTCTCATACAAGAGAATGAACGACTTCGGCAAAGTATGCAATGTGTTGAGTGTAGAGTGGCAAAAAGAAATATTTTGTTGTTACCGTGCACGCACCTCTGCCTGTGTTCGAATTGCTCTAACAAAGCATCTATCTGTCCTCTTTGTTATAAGAAGATTAGAGAAAAAATTAAAATATACGTAATTTGAAAATACGTCATTGACTTCATCATGGCCCCGGGTGGCCGAGTGGTTCAAAGCTCTCGCCTTTACTAATCCCTGCCATCTCACCTCTGTCCGTGTGGTTCGAGTGTCGGGCTCGGCCAATGTGGTGTGCGAGTAAGCTTGCCAGTAGCTTCCTGTGGGTCGGTGGTTCTTCCTCCACTAGTTATACTGACCGCCATATATAGCCTATTGTGTTCTTAAAAAATGGCGTTAAATCAACCAACAACAGCAGTATAATTAGTTGATAATTTAGTTGCTAAATCAGTGCATCAACTAGATGACGTTTAGTGCTTACAAATTCGGCCTTTAATAGTCTTGCTTAAGTGTACTAAATTAAATATTTTGTGATTGATTAGTTGGAGTTTAACCGCGGATCAACACGTCATGATGAAACAATTGTGGTAAAGTATCTTGCCCAGAGATACACCACTGTGGTCAATCAGGCTTCAGATGCAGGGTCAACTAATTCAGCCACGGGATGAGACAGTATAAACATAAAAAAATCGACACTGAAGTTTTAGAAAAAAGGATATTGCTACATTTTGATTCCTAATCTGATTAAAATCCTGATCCCCAACATTACGGACATTTCACAGACACTGATATAACTTCATGTTCTGGTAACCTTTGGAATTTCTGGTCCACTTATATTTGGTAGCCTATTAAACACTAATGTATTTGTGAGGGTCATCGGTAGTGACGATATAATGAGGTTTTTCACTTTCAGAAAAATGAAAGTTGTAATGTGATTTATAAATTCATAATTCAAGAAAGTATGACCTCGTATAGGAAGCGATGTGTAGATCACGATTTTTAAATTACAGACTTACATTCCCAATTTCCCATATGACAACCCTTAATCACTTTGCAACAGGTGTTTTTAATTTCATTATGATAAGCAAATTATACATCCCGTTTTGATTTGCACATTCGTTTGGCCAGTACATTTATTTTATGTCAAGCAGGCTGTAGGTCAAAAATGTTTGAAAACCTGTAAATGTATAAATAAAAATGCAAAATCGGTATGAATCATCTGTCTGTATGCATAAATACAAGCTATATTACATACAGGTATTCGACGTCAATCAATTTGAAGTTTTATTTGCACATTTCATATAACATCCATTACGACTTCATAGATGTACACGCATTTCAAATCGAAAAGTTCCAAGAGTAAGCCCTTTTCTATTGTCACATATCTTGGCCTTCAGTTCCACTTTTATGCTATTCGATCACAGGCTTTGAGGACCTTTCATATTAAAAGCATCCGGTTATCAAAAGATCGCCGCACCTCAATGATATATACATGCATACTCTGTAACATTTTAAAGACGAAAGGTCAGAAGAAAAGTGACTGCAAGGCGTGGGACAGTTTGGAATTAGTGATGATACAGGTTTGGATAATACAAAACTAGCGAACTCTACATGAACGCGTCTGAAACGGGTTTGCGGGCTATACAATTATAAATACATTCAAGTCACTTGAATTGTGTGTATATTATGAGATGGTGTATACTCAAGAAAAAGACGAATTCAAATAAGAAGCTCAAAATTGCAATGGACTATGAACGACCTAAACGAAACATTACACCCTTGTACACTAACCGTGCAGGAGCAGTGCATTACATTTAAACCATGTAGTGTACAGTAGTGCAGAAAGTACAGCAATATAGTCAATAGGGTAGTGCACAATTACTTGATGTTAATAGACTCACTGCAATTCAGTGAGAGGGTTGTGACAGTGTCTGTGGTTTATGGTAGTATCTATGGAAATAACGCACTACAATTCAGTGATAGGATTATGGCAGCACTGTATGTATGGATAGTATTATGATCAACTGATACTGCCCCATTTACATTTAGCATGTCGTTGCGTATTAGAGAAATTATGATGAGAATAATGATGATAATACTGTTGACTAGTACACAGGGGCACTCTACCTTCCTTCGTTCTTATATTTGATCACAGAATACATGCAAAAGAATGCGAATTAAAGTGCGTCTGAAGAGTAGTAGAATTAGTTGTATAGTAGTAGTAGTAGTAGTAGCATTAGTAGTATTAGCAGTAGTAAAAATGATAATTGAGTCTCAGATGTGTTCATAAAGTTTGTTTTGTGATAAATGTTCATCTCACCCGAGTCAAAGTTTTTCGAAAATTAATGATCATCACCATTTCGTTACTAGGAGTAGTAAATTTAATTGTTTACCATGTTTTAGTGGTGCAGGTTTAACAACTTTATTGCAAAATGCAGTAAAATAATTAAAACATATTTCCCAGTTTTATATAGATCATTTCAGGTATAAGTCATTTCAAAAAAACTGTTAAGTTTTACTTTGTAATTCAATGTCGATGAAGAGAACAGAGTTCAGTAATATTTTACTAGCCTGAATTTTATTTTAGTGATATGTTTAATTATAAGTCAGATTGTCCGCTTGAATACTTAAAAGTAATTGTTTCAAAACTTTGTTTAATATAGAATTTTTTATTTGTTGTATGTACCCATCCCCAAAATCGTGATCCCTCAGAATCCAAACAGAAATATATTGTTTTAAAGTTTCATGGGTCATCCTTGGCTGATCAACAGATTTTCTTTATCTCAGAATATCTAATCTTTGATCCTGGAGCGGCTACACGTATACGTGTGGTGTAATAATAATAATAATAATAATAATAATAATAATAATATTAATAATAATAATAACTATTATACAGATGTCTTAAATTCACGTGAAATGAGTTTAAATGGGGTCAAGATTATAAATTAGCATTGTGACATGGGATGTTAATTGTCAAGTAGTGGTTATTCTGGCTGTGACCTGCTGATTTTACCAGGATGGCGGACGAAGAGCTATACCACTAATTAAATGAGTCAGCTTAGGTGTGCTTTGTATTTTATGTAAATAACGGGCTTGAAGTGCCTCTTTATGTAAAATCAGGTACCACAATGCATTCAATCGGTGGAGACGCCTCATTACATCAAATGGTTACCAGCAAGTTGCTCCTAACGTCTCCAGATTCAAACGCTACTTTAGCCTTGCAAAATAGGATATATTATTTTTCGGTGCACGCTCAAATATGCGCGAAAATTATGTTATAAACGATTGAGGTGTTATTACTGCTAAATAAAGTATTTTGTTGGTCTTCGGGTCTTGGAATCTTTTTCTGAAGATTAACACGAGAGTGAACATAAAAAAAATGAATATCATGTTATGTAATATTAAACAAAATTAAATTCGTTGAAACTGAAAAAAGAAGTTAAATTAATGAAGGCTAAAAGGTAATCTCAATGTTATTATACAAGGTAAATTTGTATATATATATATATATATATATATATATATATATATATATATATATATATATATATATATATATATATATATATATATATATATATATATATATATATCTTAAGTATACCCTGGGCGCAGAAGACCTACACTTTCTTTTCTATTTATTGTGTGTGCTATATTATTGATATTATTGTTGATGATGCATATTGGCCACTTTGCAGTTCCATGCGTCCAAGAGTTACGAGAGTTTATGAGAAACAAATATGGCAACGTATGGGATCATAGTAATGTACACAGGCTATTCTAATACATAATCGGTCGATAGAGCTTTTTTTTTTTTTAATGACAAGTCGTTCTTATTGATCGAAACATTTCATCAACATAAGCACATTTTAAATACATTGAAGAGCTGCAGTTTCCGTCCGTCAGAATAATTTACATATATTCCATATCCATATTAGATACTTATATCATGTGAAAATACACATAGATTGAAAGCTGTACAAAAATAGAAATCTTACATTTTTCCTAAGCGCATATAGCACTTCATTTTTGTTTGATCGTGTTTAAAGATATATTCCCTTGGGAAATAAAAAAAAAAACAAAACAAAGGTAAGAATAATTCGTAAATTGATATCAATGAGATTAAAGTTTGGTTGCCTCCCTTTGAAGACTACGGAAAACTTGCAAAACTATACACTAGAGTCAGAAAAGGGTGGTTGGTGGCGGCTATGTGGATTGGTAGTAATTTGGATGTGTGAACAAACAAAAATCATTTAAATGTACCAAGATACTTTCCAAACTCAGTTACACACTCATATACGATGTAACAAAAACACACAATGGGCGTGATACACAGAGTTAAGAAAATGTATTAATTTACTCAAACGTGCATACATGTATAAGTTGTATATGTATACATACATATAGATAATAGGGAAGAAGCATAGATGTATCTGGTGTTATCATTACAGTATGTTTGCCCCTCAAAACATTCCAATACGACTGAAAGATTTTTTGGAATAATGAAAATATTAAATTGGGAAAGAACACATGAATCATGTTGACACAACGATATGCCGATTTTATAGAAAGCGGTATCGATGACATATTTATATCGTAATTCACTTTTCTGCGGCTTTTACTGACGTGTTTATATAATTGTAATATATGAGGTTTGGTGAAGATTCGATCATTCCTCGATGTTGTTGAATTCTTTTTGTTTTTCTGTGTTCAATATATATATGTGATTTTAGAGTGAAGTTCAATAGTTCTAAGTGCTCGTTTGGGGTTTATCTGCGTTTCGTATTGTGATCAATATGTGCGGTTGCTACGTCTGGTTGTATATAGAATTTTATAAATATGTGGGATGTTTACTTTATAAGTTAGCCATTCGTATTTATTATGTACATATTTATTTAGTGTACTCTAACATAATAAACGGTGATTAGTGTTTATCTCTTTTCTCCCATATTTTTGTTTTTTAACCTCTTTTTTTTTTCTCCACTTATTTGCTGATCCCTTCATAAACTTTTGATTTGGTCTGGCGACTGTCGTGAAGCCTTTGTACCATATCATGTTCGAAAATCACTGCATTCCGCAAGACCAACTTGTAATGTGGGCCGTTGAAATTGCATTGGTGATCGGACCCCTTTAAATTATTTAAATTAGGATAACTTAGGTGGAGGAGCCTAGAAACCGTACTGAAACTTGCAGGTTTTGGAAGTTACAGTACAGCCAAGCTCCAGCCTCTTTGCTATTCGTTTGATACAGTGCAAGTTTACTTTCAGGTAGGTAAGGTCAGCGACACTTACAATAGACAGGAGGGTTGAACGAGTTGAAATTAGCACCCGAGCAGTAATTCACTCTGAAGATATATAATAAACATATTGAATTAATGTAAAGCAAATAATCCTAGCCATAACATCACCTTGTAATCTCGTAGTAATGGACAAAAATAAATTGAGAAGGAGATAATTGTGGTTGGAAAGATGCATTCAATAATCAATGACAATGTCGAGAAAATACGACGAGATTGGTATTCTTCCACGTATATTATGCATTATATAGGATTAGGACATTCCCCCATCTACATGTACACCATGTTCAATTCCAGCTGCCTCTCTTTCTTTGTGTACTTCTCTTGTGCCATTTCTCGGCAGTCCTAGTGATTTTACGGTATCTTACAAAACATTTCCTTCCAGGTCCAGGTATTGGATTTTATTCAATTCGACGGAAAGCCAATATGGTAAAAGCAGAAGACGGATAGCTAGGGAGCAGCAGGCAGGGTGAACAGACCACTTTGTACGAGGCCTTATTTTACAAAAATAAAGGTTCCTACAGGGGCTGAAAAATAAGGTCAATAACGCTAAACCGAACCTCCTAACTTTTATTATTACCGTATAGTTTGAAAAACGAATAATAAATCGTTTGGGTTAGCTCATTTTTATTATTTTATTTTTGACTTTTTGTTTTTTATGTCATAATGCGTTTAGTTTACTCGTCGGGTCACTCAATTTGTGTCGTTCACCCTGCCTGCTGCTGTAATTAACCAAAGATTTTATCCAAACCTATACGATATCTAGATCTTAGATCATGTAGATTTATTGTAATAAATCCAAACGGAACAACTTGTGCTTGAGCAAAAAAGTTTTTGAACTTCATCATATCCATATCCCCTGAACACCAAGTATAATAAATATTCTGTAAAGTATAATTATCTACTCCATTAAACATTACTAAAATATTGCAGTTGTCTCTGATCACTTTAGGTATTTGTGTATATCGCTGAGTGACGTATATATAACATCTGTATTCTTGTG
>JAECUM010024414.1:7250-20179 GCA_016617855.1 Megalonaias nervosa
AAACACTACAGCATACGTTTCTGAAAGTTTTCATATTAATAGAAACGTAAACTTACTTCGCTTATAATATGCCAGTTAGACACATTTTTACATTTTTGCAGTCCGTCGCCATGTACACTACCACTGACATTTCAGCAAATTAATATACAATCGTTCTCATTAACATTAAAGCGCTAATAACGCCATTTTTTGTACATCTCCCTATTCTTCCAATCTAACTAAAATTTGGAAGGACGGAAACGATATTTTTAAGAAAAACTATCTGACATTGACCATATTTTAAATAATCAAGATGTTAGGTTCAAACGACGTTCAAATATTCAGTTTCGAATTATGAGGTGCCAGAAGAAAAATAAATATTGGTAAATGCATCAATATCAAACGCAACATGAGAATAGCGTATCACATAAGGATCACATACCATATCCGAAATAGCGCCGAAAATCACTAGGGGATTGCTTTCGACATCACTATACACATATTAAAGATATTAACTGATTCAGTTTGATTTATATAACAGATATTTTAAAATATATCACACTTCTTTTGGTATAGTGTTTAAAATATGTGACAAATACTATTATTATTATGTTTAAGCCTTATTTTTATCAGTCTAATACTTAAATTCATGTCTTTGTCTTTTTAGACAATGTATTTTGAAGCAAAATCATAAAATGTTTAGTTCACTATAAAATATTTTATTGAGATAAAGCTGGCAACATGAAAACTAAATATCGCCAAAAATGCTATTTATTAATTTAAGGAGCACTTTTTGAAGGGGATTGGGGGCAGTTGTCCTATGGGGCAGTTATCCATGGAGCAGTTGTCCTATACTCAATCAACGTACTTGCATGCTCGTCTTGAACTGTCCACGTTAAAGTAATCCATTGACCAGAAACGATAGGGTTAATTTATGGAGCCTATTGAATATTCGAAATCAGTTACGGAAATTTTGCAATATTTAATCAAAAGTCAAGGAACATGTTAAAGATTCAAAAGGCAGTATAGGAATGCCATAAACATGTGATGATACTGACAGTAATAATCATCACCATCATCACCGGTGGTTTCGATAGCGGCCTCAATCTTACAGTGCCTTATTATTTATCTTAGTTCACAATATCTATTTCCTGTACAATTTCATTCAAATGTATTTCTTGCGCTTTGAAGTAACAATATCATTAGTTTGTACTTAAATTCATGAATATGATTCAAGTCATTTATGACACTGAAATTTTGTATCATATCTTTATACTCACGATAAGAAACTACTACAAAATCTAATAGGATTCGCCCACAACGAATAGAGGTAAATTAATAGCATATCTTAAATACCATGTAAACGTAGTTTACATTAGAAGGCCAGTCGTAATGAGACAATCAGCAATGTCAGGGAACATAGTCGGTGCAGAAATGTTACTTAGGTTATATTAGTTTAAGATATATGAAACATGAACGATATCCTAGCACTCATTGTTACAGTAACCTTCTATACACATCGGATTAACGGACACATGCAGTTCTATTACAATAGTGCTATAGGAGCTGAATTTGTGAGTACGAATATTGGTTTCAGAGCGTGTTGTTATAATAAAAGAGCATACCCCCATATCGACGTGTGGCGTCGTTCACTATGGTATGTACATAGTACCGATTCCCGACGGGTGGCCCAGAAATTCTCACATAAAATATCAACGTTAGGTACTTTTGTCAATACGAAGGAGTCACCAAATGCCAAGTCTGTCCAGGTATAAACTTCTAAATCTCGTAATACCTTGCCGTTGCAACAGAAACCTGATGTTTCCATTATGCCGAACGCGAGCTACAACCGACAATCAACATGAATTCTACAGTCACGACATCAAATAGTGTGCTTTTACATAAACTTGAGTGAGCGTAGAATGAGTAGGCACTGTCGATAATTGGATGTTAGTTGTGAAAAATGTACGAAATATGGACTTCGCCAGTTCAGACTTAAAAAAAACATTACTGATCAAGCTCATGTATTTTCCGCTCTATGTTTAAAATGAAACTAGAGACTAGCGTAAATTCGACGTGGTGTCACACAGAAAGGAAAAAAATATTTAAGAGATAGGGCAGATGCAGAGAGGGTATGTAATTGGACTAGGCTGAGCTTAAAGAGTGAAGAGTAGCTTTCTCATAAATGTTGTCCAATTGTTTGCTGGTAATATTAGATAAACGCTCAAAAATGACACGATGAAATACTTTAGCTTTCCAAGTCGATACTTTCAGTTAGCAAAGGAAAACTCATTCAACAGATCGAAGTAGTGGTCAGTTAATAGCGGACGGCCGAATTTGTCAGTGTGATTGTTGCTGCTTGCCTGACTTCCATTGCCCGTTTGAAGATGTACTCGGTTCAGGAACCTCCAGGTGACCGTGTTCTTGACTTTGATATAGACTGCTCTATGTAAATCGATACCTATGCACAGAAGACGAATGTGAAGAAATGCTGAGCGATTAAACAACCCGAAGACACCAATCTCAATTTTGCACAGCAATTATGGATCTTGTTTCAACAGTAAAGAATATGGTACCTGTTCATTATCATCTAAACTAAGTAGCTAACGTAAACATTATGAACCAAGCATGGAATTCAGAAAAGGACAAAAGATTTTCATCAAAACCCGTGATTCATGCAAGAGTATACGTTTCTCAGATCTGCAAGTTGCCAGTAAACTGGAGGGACAAATAAGAAAATCGCCTACAATCAAAATCTGCAATTTCTGATTTGTAACACTATACGTTATGGCCAACAACGAATGGTAGATTCGAATGCATGAGCCAGGTCTCAACCAAGACCACAACAAATAAAGAGTAACTCATCTCCAAAGAGGTTCTCTCCTCAACACAAAGTTGAAGGGGATATGTGCAGTACGACAAGAACTATGTGGGTTTTTGCACGTTATCAAATGATACCGATACCGGGGAACACTCTTGATGTCATCAGACATGCCGATTTCTGTTGGAACTTATACTCCATATCACAAGTTAAGTTGAAACCTAACATTCCGGACCCACATCCGGTTAATTACGAAGAGTCATGCATGAGAGCAGAATACACAATCCTCGAGAACCTGCAAGGATATTTTGACGTTGCCAGTAGATTGAAATCATTCAACAACAAAAAGCCGAGACATCTTGGGGATATAGTGCCAATGCTTTAGAAAGACCAAGATTTGTATGCTTGGGAAAAGGAGCCAATGTTCATCGTTTCAGCTGTGGCATGAGCCATTTACGAATTAAAGTGTACATATCCAACTTCAGAAGAATATGCAAAAATAGTCTCTGCACTGTCACTGCATTCACTTGGTTGGTTCCGAAGGTGCATAGTGTCGTCAGCCATCATCATTACATTCTCAATGCACACCTTGGAAACATTACAAGCGATATAACAATGGAAAAAAATAAAACAAGCATCAATGTTTATGGGCCCGATATGGATAGTCAAAATATATAAGCAATAATACTGTAACTAATGATGCAGAATATCAGAATGCATGTTGTATAAGGTGAATTTTAACATGGAAAAAGTCTCTTCAGTAGCTGCATGCATCAGTAAAAGCACCAAATATTCCAACATCAGGAGAAAATGTTTTAATTAATGTGTATGTATTGTTTTTAATGGGTAATACAAAACATGTATAGGATTGATACAGATTAAGAAGGAGTAATCAATCAAAACGAGCAGACTTGCTTCTTTTGCAAAAATTAAAAAATTACACCTTTAAAAGATACTGTAAATATATTGTTTATTCGTAAGGATTGCCAAACCGTTTTGGCTTTAAAGAGCGATAGTGTCGTTATAAATTTGGGGCTTCTTTTAAATCCTATGTTTTTTAAAAATATAAACACATAAATTCCTCTCTCAGCAAAATCCCCCTAATTCTCTACTGTTCAAATGCCACCCATGTCACTCTTTTTTTTAACCAGAGACGTAAGATTTAAGACATAAGAACTGTTTTTAACGTAAGACATTACAGCCAATAATAATTACTAAACAAATAAACAACCATATAACAAGATGTAACAGTGAAATATACATAATACAATACTTAAGACATTAATTTAAACAGCCAATAAAACGTTACTTTAAGATCTACGCGATGACAAAATACACATGCACATAACACACTGATTACGACAGCACAAAACATGCATACATACATACATATATACATACATACATATCTAAAATGCGTGAAAGTTGGGGTAAGAAAATTCGCGAAAGATGTAAACACGTGCAATGCAGAAAAGGATGGTCACTTGAAATGTAAGGCGGCATCAAAAACCACAAATATATATGTAAAGAAAGACTAAAAATGAACATAGAGCTAAATAAGAACATATAAAACTAATTAAACTAGAGCAGGTAAGATCACTACCCGTGAAAACAAGCGATGCTCTTCAAAATAAATATCCTTCTCCATCATGTACAGTTTGATAGCATGATAAAAGATATTACGATATAATTCTATCACATGTTGTCATTTCATACCAGTATGAAAGGTAGTATGACATCCTTGATAGAGAAAAAATGTAAAAGACATAATCAAGCATTTTAATGTACATAAATATGGCTTCAACGTCTGCTCAGAATTTGTGGAATTACTGTGTACCAGTCTATATTTTGTAATACATAAAACCAAAAAAGTAATACACAAAAAGCAAATACAAAGAAAATGTCGTAGATTAGTGTATCGAGCAACGTAGATAACACTTCCGGAAAGGCAATTACTTTATTCCCATTCCACAGACATGATCATTAGTTTTCATTTTACTTTTCTTATAACACAAATGTAGATAATTAGTGGATACTCACAAATAAGTGGAAGATCTCGCCTACGTCACTATGTTTGCTTTGGCTTTCTAAGACTCCGCGCTATGCAAGGCTGGTAGCTTGGCAAGACCGTACAGTTCAAATGAAGAAAGACACTGTACTATAAAAGGATGGCAACTTGGCAAGACCGAACAATTCAACTAAGGAAAAATATTGTATTATCCAAGGCCGATGGCTTAGCTAGACCGTACAATTCAACTGTGAAAGATTTCTTTGTTCAATATTCATTACAATGACATATAATTTTCATGTTACTTTACAGTGACAGCTATACACAGATTTAAGGACAAAGTATATAAATAATTATTGTTGGGAACAGCCTAATATATCTAAATTGATTGAACTTGAAAAATTAAAAAATATTATAACTATACGCAAGTTTGACGGTTATTTAGATAAGGCTTTTGAACTGAGGAATAATCGTCTAAATCTGGACAAGATATGTTTTGATGAAATTATTGATTATAACAAAAATGATTATTAAGCTGATTGCTATTATTATTATTATTAGTGGTAGTAGTAGTATTTACTCAGTTGCTAATTTTATACCCTCGAACATTTTGTACATTATACTAAAAACTTTGCACTAATATTGTATTTAATTAGCAAATAAGGGAGAGGAGAGAGAAAGCGCAGAGACAGAAAATGAGAGGCAGACAGACAGAGCATATAATATCTAAACATTACATGTCTGATGGGTATGTACAGAAAAGTGAAATATCAATGATTTAAATTTTAAATGAAAGCACTTTTGGATATGTATACAAAACGTCGCAAAAGGTGGGAATGTCAAACCAGCATATGTAACTATTGAGACCGCTATTTAGTTTCTAATTCATTCCTAATTTGTCATTATTAGTTTAGTTGCATCGCCATTAAACTGTCAAAAATCAAAGTATTCGGGCTATTGTAACAATAAGTCTTAATCAAATTCAGTTTGCCTCGAAAAAGAATTCACTCTCAAAGAAGTGAAGGAATTCATCACCCATAACATTATTCTGACATTAGGTACATTTTCTTCCTTCATAAGGAGTTTTCTTCTACATAAAATTTATGATTGGATATCCCTAATGTCAAGATAGGTAAGTACATGTTGTTTACAGGAAATCTGATTGACTATTCTTCCAGCTGGATACACGTTTATAAAGTTTAACATTTTGTCCTATGGACGATTTTTCCACAACAACAGGACGGTCTTAATATAGTTCCTTATAGTACTAATGTTATCATTTGTATTATTTAACCATCCATCATATCTTCCTACGATCTGCAGAATTGTCTTTGTGCGTGTGTGTTATCCATTTGTGGTCGAAATGGACAGAATCGAACATCTAAGCGCATTATTTCGTATACCATACTTGTCAAATTATGTTCCTTTCCATTGAGGAGTGAAGAAGTAAAACCTCAAAAAAAAAAAAATTGCTAAAGTATTGTGTAAAAATTTAATTTGAATTCCTTCACTGTTATTGTGGCACAAATATAGTTCTTAATCATTACGAAATAACGAGAAATGCTTTTTTTCACAATGAAACATAATACAAGATTTTATACCCTCGAACATTTTGTACATTATACTAAAAACTTTACACTAATATTGTATTTAATTAGCACTTGACAAGTGCCAGCTAGCCAAACTGAATGACGCTTTATGACAGTCAACAAAACAACAATTCTTTCTTCTCGCTTACTTTTAAGATGCCAGTCAGTGAAATAAGAAAGAAAAATATTATATAGATTTACTATTGTTATTTGACGGTATTTTTCGGACTATTTTGGCTTCCAGTACCCTGGCAAATAAGTCTTGTTATCCCCTCCAACCAAGCAAATAGTATAATTCCCGAATCATGCATGATGTGAAACAGACTTTCAAACAAAAGGAAGTATTAGATTTAAGGTTACTGTTATATTCTCATTTAAAATTCCGTCATTGGCATGAGCTTTATAATTCTTAAGTTTCTTAACACATGAAGCAATTTCATCACTCGTAATATAGGCATTAAGGATGGCATCATCATCATTGATATTAAAATTTACTTCACAATTTTCACTTGTCACTCGTGTTGTCTTTGTGCTCTTAAAAATCTTTTGAGCTTCAAATTCTCTGTTGCGTTTCTAATTTGTTCATGATCATTGAAAACTCTGTTTCCTAGAATGAAGTTCTCTGAGATTTTTCCTGGTAATATTGTTGTGAATATTGATATATTTTCCAAATTTTATTATATAATCTACATGTTTGTTTCATTTTGTTTCTATTTATCTGTGTTGGATATAAGTTAAACAATTTTGGCCTCATCGTATTCCACTCTTAACTTGTGACATTCACTAACAAATCAAAATCTACTAAATCCAAGAAACTTAACAAATTTGCGTCTAGTTTCAAATGCTTTACTACCTGATGTTCTGAATAAGAATGTTAATTGTTGGATAACAAGATTTATATCCGTTTAATTTACTGAAACAATTTACTGAAATAATAATGTATGGATCTGCTTTAATTCATGCTAATAATTCACTCAAATAGCTGGTGTCTATATTGGCGCATGCAATATCCATATGGTTTGTTTACCTGCGTGACAACATAAGGACAAAGGTATATTGACGTTTCAATTTCTCTTAGCTTATCTTTCCTGCTAACGTAGGATATACAGGTACTGCGTTATATGACTGAACATGTTTGATTACGATTCGATTCATAGAATTTTCGAGATTCCCATGTAGCAGTTGATTTGAAAGCCTCGGTGTCATTACATTCGTGATAACTGGTCCAGCACAGTGCGAAATGAACTCAGTGCCTGGATGAATGTTTCTTGTGGAACACCTTTCAATAAATTAATCTGACTGCCTTCCGCGCAAGCAGGGAAATCCGCTTGGAGAAATGTGTTTCCTCTGAAGAACTGCGATAAATTTTCATCTTTAAGACTGAGCTTAAAAAAACCCTAAAAAAATAACCCAGGGCTTCATGGACACCCTTCACTGGCTTTGCGAACCGCATGCAGTTAAAAGCAATGTTTTTCAAGTAGTAGGAGTGGAAGAATGTACTGATGAACAATGGTCGGTAGCCCACTTGGCATTTCTCTAGTTCTTTATCTATAAACGTGTGTCGCTTACCTTTGTCGTTCCTAGCCAGATCCATGTAGGGCCTCAGGTCAAGCAGCATGGCAGACGAGACTAGTCATTCTGAGCGCGTTGTCATAAATAAACAATATCCGGTGACTAAAACATTCTTTATAATTTTATACGTGGTTTGATGATAGATGTCAGATACAAAAACGCAGAAATTGGATTTAAGATTAATTAGGCACCCATAACAAAGACATTGTTACACAATGATGCTCGAAAACAGCATCCAATTTCAGCCTTTCTTTTATCAATGAATATATAGACACATTAATATTTTCAAAGAGATGATGAATATATGCATATAGGTGAACCATTGGGTTTATTGTAATGATTACATAGGTCGCACCAATAGTGGGGTGATCTTGAATTACCTATTTTGCACGAAGAGTTTGTTTGAAACTTGTTCACTGACATAAAGTTTGAGTACATGACATCCTGAACCAACCCAGACAGGGTTATACTTTGATTTTCTTGGAATTACAATAACCACTATGTATTACATTTTTTACTCTTACGCTTTTTTGAGGACCACGTCTGAACACATGTATGACCTTATTTTTTTTTTGAACGGAAGAGATGGAATGGCGTAACCGTTGCTATGGGCCGGTTCCAACCATAATTCAAAGACACCAGTACATGCCCATTAACCTGTAACAGCAATGACATTATCTGCTTGCCCTAAATGCTGGACTTGATCTTGATTGAAAACTATAATGCTTGACTACTCCTGAACACAAGCATGACCCATTTACTTCAGAATATGTTACCTCTGATGACGCTACAGTTTTCATTTATGCATCTATAATTTCCACTATACCAATTTAAGCTAGTGTTATTCAGGTCAAATTCACTTGACCACGAACATAGAAAAGGGTTCAGTGTGTTCTGAGTTGAATATGTTTCAATTTGGAAATCAGGACAGACTGACAAAGAAAATTAGGAAGAAACAGAAAAATCGTCGTTACGCGAATTTCTTACAGATTGCAGCTAACGAAATAGTCACAGAACGTCCAAGATGATAACAAGAACGTAATGCCAATCTCTTCAATAATTTCTGTAAAGGTAATTTTGTTTTGTTTTAAATCTTTTGGAAATAAATAATGCATTAATATAGGACATATTTAACATGAGGAAAATGTATTGGGTCAAACAGGAATTTTACATGGGAAATATTTAGAGATCAAAATTTATGGACTCAGAATCCACAGGTCACTTATTTATGAGCTAAAACGTACAATCCAACAACCCCTTTTTGATTACTGTCCAACAACAATATTTTCATTACAATCCAGAACATACTGTTTGATTACTACTTAACACCACTTTTGAACTACTTTCCAACACCACCATTGACACATACTGTTCTACTATGCACCACCAACCTTTTGGGTACTATTCAGCACTCATTTCTGAGAAGAATTAAGCACCCAAATTAGTATTACTGTCCAACACCCATTTTTAGTACTAACATCCACTTTTTGAGCACTATAAACATTCACTTTTGCTATCCAACAACCACTTTTCAGTGCTTTCCAACATCAATTTTTGAGCACTATCCACGCAATTTTCTGAGTACTATCCCAAACCCACATTCTAAGTACCATTTCAGTCCCACATCTTGCGTATTTGTGAAGACACACATTTGAGTACTATCAACCCGAATTTGTGAGTGCTAACCAGCATCCACTTTTTGAATGAAATTAAATACCAACATTTTGATTGGCATCCAACAACCACTTTTAATACTGCCAAAAAGCCAACTTTTTTAGTTCTATCCAAGGTTTTCTTTTGCATATTATGCAATAAATGCTTTTGAGTACTATCCAACATCGAATTCAATACTATCCAACACACACTTTTCGAGTACAATCCAACATTCACATTTTTAGCATTGCCCAGAACGCACTGTGTAGTGACCATAAAAGCACCACACTTCATATCCATCAAAACGGTTAGTATGACAACAAAAAGAGACGAACGATATTGCACAAATATGCTGCCTCACCATGTCAAAGCTAAATTTTGGTAAGCGGACTATTCAATATCCACTATTTGAGTAGTATCAAATAACTGCTTTTTCGTACTATTTAACAACCCCTTCTGTGTACTCCCTAACACCATTTCTAGTACTACCCAACATTCACTTTTTAATACTACCCAACACCCGCGTCTTTCAATACATTTTACCACCCATATTTTGATTATCATCCATAACCCGACCTATCGAAAACTTTCCAACACCCCCTTATTGATTTCCTCTCTTTGGATAATATCCATCACCCAAGTTTTGATAACTTTTCAACACCCACTTTTGAGTATAATGCAATACCCAACTATCCAACGCCATGTTGAGTACTCTCCAAAACGTGCTAAGTAGCTATCAAGACACCAATACTAATTTTTCAACGAAAGGGTAAAATGGAAAGGAAAATGGATGGTCTCACAAAACATGCTATCAGAAAACTCCAAGGCTTAAGTTCCACATGCAGACTATCCAATTCCGATTTTTTGCCTACTATTCAACACTCACGTTCGAGTGCTGTCCAACAAATCTTTTTACTATCCAACACTCGCTGTTTGACCCCTATCCAACACACGACATTTTGAGTACTATCTAACACCCACATTTTGTGTACTATCTAACATCCATATTTTGATTACTATTCAACACCTGACGTTTCGATTACTATCCCAATTTGTTTAATACTATCCATCCCACACTTTTTGAATACTATCAAGCACCCACCTTTTGAGTACTATCCAAAACGACTTGTGTTGTTACCAAAACAACCGCACCACTACATCTACTATCCAACGAAAAGGGTAGGATGTAAAAGCAAAGGGATGATGTCACATAAACATCCTATCACTCCACATTATGTTCCTTACGCGAACGTGACAGAAAATATCTATTTTTACAGATTGACAGAGCAAACTTGAAAGAACATGTTCAGAAAAAGTTTGTGAAAGACAACAACAAAATAAACAACACAGAAAACTATAACAGAATAAACACCTGTAACATGCTTTGTTAAACCAGTCCCACTCTTAGAAATATCAACAATGAAGAGGGAGGATTTGGGTTAGTCCTACCCTCCTGATTAAAAAAGCAAACAAATAATTAAACGCATTTAAAAGGTTGGCAACGTTTTGGTGTTCCAGTGATCATCTAGTACAGTGACATTTTGCCTTCGATGCACACTACGTTTCTTTTCTAAAGAAAAAGATAGCCATAATATTTACAAAACAATTTTTATATTATCGTTGTTCCTAGAGCTACCAAATATTCTAAGGGAAATCCGGGACTGTAGCCAGCCAGCCAGCCAGCCATTTCATGTTGTTTTATTTTAGAATATTTTAAGATTTATTTATTTTGCTTTTAATTTCTTTATTTGTGTCTTCATATTCAGAGAAAAACTGTTTCGACCTCTCCATAGGTCTCATCAGGTGGCAGTAAGTAACACAACTGCTTATAACATGCGTTGTGTTACCTACGGATTTCCCCACTACAGTTGTCCCTTCTGTACCATGTGTTTTTTGTGGCTCCTGCTAGACCTGTGCATAGGAGTGATCGCCCTTGGTGTCTAGCAGTCCTTTGAAGTAGTCAGACTTCCTATTGCCTTGCTGAGTCCTGTACCTCAGATGGGCCTGTATCATATTTCCTCGTCTTGCTAGAATACGTTGCCTGGTTTGTGGACGCTTTTGATACAACTGATGGTAAGTGCAGTCTTTATCCATTGTCTCCAGTGATCTCAGAGTCCTTGTTGAAAATTTACCTACCAAGTGTGTCACGTTTGTTTTCAGTGATGATCCCAGGCTGTTATTGAGTGTGTATTGTTGAATGCACTCTTGCCTCAAAGTTTCTGGAATAGTTCACATTTTTAGGTAGTGAAACACTGATTGATCTGTTCACAGCCTCACATTTCTGTGTGTTTGTGTTCAGTCTCAGTCTTTCTACAACATCACAGGAGAGTTTCATTTTCAGAACTTCTAGCAGGATGTTCTTCTCATTTTCTGTCATGTTAAGATGAGTCACTTGATGAGGGTCCAGGTATGCTGATCGCATCCACCAGCTGTTAGTAATTCCTCCCCCACCAGACCTTTGAATAATGCCGGCATTTTGAGCAGTTCCCTGAATAACAGCGCAGAGTGGTATCCAGCACTTAGGGAAGTTGACATTTAATTTTTGTAACATCACCACTATTGTCCTCCATCAGCTGCTTGAAGATCAAACTGCAGCGTGCTTTAATGTCTTGGCTTAAAATTTTCTGTTTGAACCTTTTTCCTTCTCTTGTTCTTATTCCTGGAAACATGTTTTCACTAAATATTGCTGAATTACAGCGTTTGAACTGTAAACGACCCAAACGGATGGGGTCCGTCAGTTTTTCTACTTCCCACATTGGATGCAGAATGTTGTAAGCATCTTAGAAGCCAGCAGCAGCCTGTGCATCTCCATCTGTTGTTGCATGTCTAATGAGAATTTCTTGCAGCACAAACTTTTTTCCAATTTCTTTTGCCATTTCATACTCTGAATGTGTTGCAGCTGGTGACAGATTTGCTGTGCAGTCAACATGACCTCCTGGACATTGCACATCAAAACCTTTCCCTTTCAGCCATGCTCCAGTCCAACACAGCTTGTTTTCTACTGTAGTCCCCACAATGTATTGCTTCTCAGTAACAGTTTCACAGGCAATTCCAACAGCTTGCGATGAACTTTGACCAGGTTTCTTTTCATGTCCAAATCTAATGGCATTGTATCTTGCATCAAAAGCAACATTTATTTGCTCCGGATGCCGAACACCACGCATGACATTAACCTGTCTGACTAGTTTCAGCTTGTCTATCATATCTATTTCATTGAGCTCCACAGTTGCTTTGTCTACAATGTTGGAGGCTCTTTGCATAGATGTTTTGCTAGGTGGCGGAATGTCAGTGGCTGCAAGCAAGTATC
>JAECUM010024416.1:0-34090 GCA_016617855.1 Megalonaias nervosa
AGTCATATTAAATAAGGAGTTTTAGATAAATAAATAACGAGTTTTAGACGGACTATCTTAAGTCCACGAACCTTCGAAAAACTAATGATCGAATGCAAAATAGGTACTGGAAAAAAATTCAGACTTCAAAAGAATGTTTCACTCTGTATGTATGCATCCACTTGCAAGAAGAAGAACAACAGAAAAGACACAGTAGTGGTTAATTCAAATAACAATAAAATTAATATTGCCAGACTAATTTATAGTGGCGATACAGTGCTTGAGGTAAATAAACTGTTTACGTAATGATATTTGCATGCTATATAACCAAAAATGGTGACAAAATGAAACTATAAATGACTGACAACTGTTGCAATGATATGACATAAAATTGGTACTACACAAGCGATAACTAAATTATAACATATAAGAAACACCATTTGCTAACGAGAACGCTGTTCGGAGTTGGATTGTTCAAAGATGTGATGATGGGTGTAGCGATTAAAGAATATTGTGGCCTTAGAAGTAAGCTATATCATTTTAGAACTAACATAGGAAAAAATTATGCAAGGGTACGAAGAAATATGTTGTTAAAAATAATATAAAGCTTGAGATATAAAAATTTGCTTATTTAACCAACTATAAATCACCAGCAAATGAACTTAATTAGATCAACCCATCACCAGATATACAATATCACGATAAACCAGGTTGCTCTTCCACTTTACGATGATAAACGTTATTTGGATGATAACATAATGTAATGTAATGTAGACCTTCTATTCACTAGCTATGCTATATATTTTTTTCTTTTATTTTTTTTTATAATATATATATATTCTATTCTCTCTCTAGTTAGTCATGATAATATCAGTTTATTTTTTCCAACTTAATAAAATTTTATTTCGTTTTGTTTTCTTTTATTTTGTCAATTATTTTATCAATAATAGCTGCTGGTGCTACATAATTTCATTAAAAATATCTTCCATGGACATTTTATATTTTGAGTAAAAGACTACTACAAACTTAACACGAAGATATTTGATGATATTCCCCATATAGATATTTCATAATGCCTACCATTGATTGCTAAACAACATTGAAAATGTTCACAGGAACTTTAAGCAACCGGAGAAAAGACTAAAGATAAATCTTTATACAATCAACATTAATAAATGACAAGTGAAACGGGCATAATGAACGCTATTTAGCATGCAACCTTAACTTCAACTCTTATAGTAAGCTACGGTGGACTTTTGACGAGGATTTCTAATTTTCAGTTGATTCGCCATCCAACCGGGGTATATTAGAACTCATGTATGGGTATTGGCATTTCCAACCGGGGTATATTAGAACTAATGCAATATGGGTATTGGCATTTCCAACCGGGATATATTAGAACTAATGCAACATGGGTATTGGCATTTCCAACCGGGGTATATTAGAACTAATGCAGTATGGGTATTCACCATCCAACCGGGGTATATTAGAACTAATGCAATATGGGTATTGGCATTTCTTGGAATCAGTTTACGAATGAGGATCAAATAATGCAATAATGCTACCAGACAAAATGTTTAAATAGATTAAGTCTAATTGGTAATAAAAAGCACCTATCGACCATGGAATTACGTTTATCTTGATGAAAAGTGATGAAATCAAGAATGATTTAGTCAAAATGTTAAAACGCTGCAGAATTGTAAGAAGAAAAAGAAAGAATACTGTAGTCATTTTTAGCTGTGTAGATGTTGGTATGGCCAGTGTTCATGGTGGAATGGATGTCGTGTTGGTATGGCCAGTGTTCATGGTGGAATGGATGTCGTGTTAGTATGGCCAGTGTTCATGGTGGAATGGATGTCGTGTTAGTATGGCCAGTGTTCATGGTGGAATGGATGTCGTGTTAGTATGGTCAGTGTTCATGGTGGAATGGATGTCGTGTTGGTATGGCCAGTGTTCATGGTGGAATGGATGTCGCATCTACTAGTTCAAGAGTTGCAAGAATAGCTTCAAGATTCCTCTTGTTTTTACAGAGGTTGTTGCAACTTTGCTGGGGTTTTCTGCAATTTTTAAAACAAACAAATTAAATTTTTTAAAAAATCCAACAAACAAACAAACAAACAAACAAAACAACTAGTATACTATCACTTTTAGGACACAATGAGATTGTAACCTCTGATACAAATAACTTGAATGGTATTGTTGAGATAGTCAGTGAACCAATAATTGATAATGAAATGATACGCGGTGGATTTATTATGACAGTTACTGAATACAACATATTGCTGAAAAGGACTTTGATATTTGAACTGGTCTAGCATTTACAAACAATGGTTTGTCTATTTTTGAATTGTTTCGAATCCTCTTTACACAAATCCGTGTCAGATAAATGTTCAGCAGGTATTTACTTGTATGTACCATTTGCTGCACAAATATGTTTCTTCTGAGAAACCTCGTTCTTCTTTAAGCTACTATTGATCCATTTAAATTGTATAGTAAAGGGTAAGTGGCTTGGGATTTTGAATACAATATTGAGGGGTAATAGTCTAGAGTTATGTTTAGGGTTAGGCAAATTCGATTGTTCATAAACTATTTAGAATTAGTGGCCAATGATTATTTTTTCTTCAAATAATAAAACCGCTCCGGTGGCCTAGTGATTAGAGCGTCCGCCTCGGATGCGGGAGGTCGTGGGTTCGATTCCCGGCCGAGTCATACCAAAGACTTACAAAAATGGTACTAACAGCTGCCCCGTTTGGCGCTCAGCATTAAGAGGTTGGTGTTAGGACTAGTCGACCTGGTGTCAGGATAATGTGACTAAGTGGGACATCATGCTACATGTCTGCGGCATGATGCCCCAGTGCTAGACAATCACAATAAACTGCCACACTGCAGACATCGTAGCGATATAACTGAAAAATTCTTAAAGCTACGTTAAAATCTAGATCACACACACACACTCAAATAATAAAAATTTGCGGATGACCATATAGTGGCCTGGGTTGGTTTTAACACAAAACGCAACAAACAAATACACCCCAAAACCCACAACAAAAAAAACACAAATTAAAATCATTTTAAAGTGGTTAAATGGTATTTAACAGGGTCTTTCTGGCTGCTTCTTCTATTTTGCTAACCATCGTGTTGGCTTATAATCAATATATAAAATTACGATGGCTTGTTCACAATTAAAGCATACCGAGTGTCCCTTAATGACCATACTAAAGACGCAACCCACCACGTCATTAATAGTTCAAGCTTGGAACTGTTACATACCGTGAGAGAGATACATGTGTGTTTTAGAAATAAATTAATGGGTCAAACTACCGATGGAAGTAAAATGCTTCGAAAAGAGTAGCAAGACGGCAAAATATCGCGAAAAGTAGTTTGAAGAAGAAGTGTCATGAAAAGCTGCCACTAAACGCTGCTGAAAGATTAAACAACAGGAACAGTGATTGGCTGTTAATAAATACGACAAAGGTGATTATTCGTTATAAATACTACAAAAGTGATTAGCCAAAATAAATACCAGATAAACCTGAAAAACGATCAAGCAACGCAAAATAAAACTGAAAGATCAACTACCCCACCCCCCAAAAACTGAAAGATCAACCACATAAAAACATGAAATATGATCACCAACCACAAAACTGCAAGATCATTCACCACACAAAATTAAAGATTGACCACGGCAAAAAAAATCAAATATGATCAACCACCACAAAACTGCAAGATCATTCACCACACAAAATAAAAGATTGATCACGACAAACAAAAATCAAATATGATCATACACCACGAAAAAAAGAAAGAAGACCATCCATCACAAAAAAATTAAAGATCAACCACCCCAAAAACTGATATAGTATTAGTTACCAAGGAAAGAGTCACGAAGAAAAAATTTCACAGAAGCGGATGGAAAGTACAAAGTAACATAGTCGAGTAGAATAAAATGCTTCATGACATAGTTTGAATCAATTATTCTCTTTCACAGACACAGTTATTCACTTTAAAAAAAAATATGATTACCATGTGGGCATCCCCCACCCCCTTCCCCTGTCATGGAGATGTTTATTAATGTGAAGTCTACATGCATGTTACTTGATCCGATCAGAGGAGCAAACATAACCACTTCTCATACACTGGGTCTGAATACACCAAATACTTGCCAGTCATGCCATAGCAACTGTCAGCTATGATAAAGTGGCAAGATTAATTTTGTGTTCACATTTTGCGCAGACGTCTTTAAGCACTAAGCTGTTTATATAGTTTAATTAGTCCGGCTGGCGGCTAACAGATAGTCACACGTACAAGTCTGAAAACATGCATCCATTACAAATCATACTCCATCATAATTAAATATTTCCACAAACTGTAACAGCTTCATTGAAAAGCAGACTTTATTTTCTTATCCTTTCTAATGGGATGCATATGTGATTATTCTTGTGCATGAATTTACTTTGTAATTACCGTATATTTGTGCACAATTTTAGAATTAAATTTCTTTTTACCTGCAGAAAGTATAGTATGAACTAAGAAAAACTTACTTTGACCATAAGGAAGTACATATCAACTAAAATAACTATTACACTGACAACGAGACTTATTATTAAGTGGGATAAAGTGATAGTCGTACAAGTCCCTTGCATTTGCTGATGGTGGGGACCTGAATCAATGAAATATCAAAGGACTTGTTATTATAAGGAATCATTGCATAGGGATTAGTGGTGTCTCAGTGGTCAGCGTGCCAGACTTGCGACCAGAAAGGACATGGGTTCTATTCATGTAAAAGACAAGGCTGGAACGGTCGTGGTGGTGTGTCACTGGCAATATATTCTGGCATGTATTGTGATGTGCAGTTAAACACGAAACAAACAAACAACAACCTCAGATCTGACGAAGTATGAAATGCCCCTGTCCAAATTCGTAGAATATTTCCGGTCTATGTAAAGATTTCGAACTTGGCTGACCCACTTGAATAAACGTAAATCAGAAGCAAGTAACCCATTTTATTTACAATGGTCAAGTGAACATACATGCCGCTCACTTAAAAATTCAGTGCCTGTATAGTAAAATTTCATGCTTCTAGCTGGATATGCTGTTCAAAGTTATTTTAGCGATTATCACGTTACATTTTTGTCTCCATTTCGTTAGATGAGCACTACGTATGCATGGATAAGTAATATTACATTAGATGAGTATTTCCTACGTACGAATGAGTAGTATTACATTAGATGAGTATTTCCTACGCACGGATGAGTAGTATTACCTTAGATGAGCATTACGTATGCATGGAGCAGTAGTATTACATTAGATGAGTATTACATATGCGCGGATGAGTAGTATTACATCAGATGAGCATTGCGCATGCACGGGTAATTAGTATTACATTAGATGAGTGTTATTATGCACAGATAAGTAGTATTACATTAAATGGATATTGCGTATACACGCGTGAGTAGTATTACATTAGAGGAACATTACGTATGCATGGATGAGTAGTATTGCATTAGATGACCATTACATACGCATGGATGAGTAGTATAACACAACTCTACTACATCATCGGGAAGAAAGATTTAAATATAAAAACAACAACATTAGTGCATTATTTTGCAGAATGCGCTGTAGCAATCCCTTTTGTAATTACTATTACAATTTGCAACTTCGATATAACGGGGGGTTATTTAATCGTACAACAGTCAAAGAAATTTTTCTATATCCAGAAGAAAAAGATTGTAAATAGGGTCTGCACCAGTTGCGCAATGAACCGATTGTCGCACCATGGTTACTTAATGGTTACTGTTTTTTTTTTTTTTTTTTCTTCTGGAAACTGAGAAAACAAACGTGAAAATGTAAGGAATCGCTTTTTGCAATCGTCGAAAATACTGCGCAGAATCCAAAATATGTAAACATCGTGCGGCAATGGGTTCCATGTGATAACTGGCGGAGACCAGCCACATTCTGCGTATTTCATTTCGCGTTCAGTGCAAATTTTGAAACATTCATAATTCCGCTAATAATCGTATTTAAAATAGTTCTAATTATATATTCAATTGATACCTTAGTTATCTGTAGTTAATATTACTTTGCATGAAGTCATACAGACTTGCAAGAAAGACTGGTCTGTTGCCAAACGTATCGTTTCTCTCTCTCTCTCTCTCTCTCTCTCTCTCTCTCTCTCTCTGCATGTTTTTGGCGTCTTTTGTCGTATTGATATGACAAAAAATGTTTATAAAAACAGCTGCGTTGTTTATGTTACCGTTGAGTAGTAGAGATTTCCAAATATCATGGTAGTCAAAATACTTCTCAAGTTATTGAGCACGTATTTCTGACACAAAACAATAAATATATTAATCAACGTCATATAGAATCTTAAAATTTAAACGTATTGTGTGAATTCAATATGCTTCTTTTAACAGATTTCCGAATTATCAATATCAACTGCCTTGAATGAAAAATCTTGTAAATATTGGAAGCCGTGTTGTGAGTCTATGCTCTTAAAATAAGTAACAGAAAAGAGTGAAGACAACAAGCTTGGTAAAATTTAACATAATTTGTTTCCCTAGAATACAGAGTGTAAAATGAGAAAAAAAGAACTTACGCTATTGTGAATTAAATCCAAAAATAATCCAAGAATGAAAGACACAAGTCTTAGTAAAAAAGTCCTGAATAAAACTCAGTTCAAGTCCCAAAGAGATCCAAAATTGAAGGGTAGGACGTGTCTGTTATAGCCTGCTAAGTGCTGATGTATCAAGTCTCTTGTTGAATCACAGAAATATTATTCCAGGTTTGAATTCAGTATAAATTCCAATGAAAAATTTTATCCTAGAATTTTGTCAGAGCACTTTTGTATTTCCAGAGAAAATAATCACTTGAATTCAACAATTTGAAGAAAATAAAGTTCAGCCCAAACTGGTCACAACATAATACAACTTAAACTGCTAGACGTTAAAGCACGACTGGTAAAATCCTTACAGTCACAAGATAATACAGTTCTCTGCTTGACCTCAGGTCACAATTAGCATTTTCTTAATACAAACATTACCTAATGGAAAAAAACCTTCTAGAATGATCTAATAAGCCTTGTTTATATACAATACAATAGCCTACAAAATTCACTTAGGAATCTCCAAAACCCTGCCCCTGATCAACGTATTTACACCTTCTTGTTTACCTGAATAATAATCCTGATAATAAGCTCATACACGTAGAGAATAAAAAAGCTATTATTAGTTGTTAAATGAAATAATAAAAAAAATATTTAAACAAAGTCAATCAGGTCAAGCAGAAATGAACTCAGTTTTAGACAAGGTCATGTCCAGCATACAAAGATACATTACAATAACATGTAATGGAATAAAAATTTTAAGGCTAACAATTAAAATTAAATATACATAACAGCCGTCATTAAAGTGTGTGGAGACATGAGATTAAAAAGATTGACCGATAAAGTGATTTATGTACAAACTGTTTGTTTTACTTACTTCCATACCAGGACTCTTTCGGTTAAGTTTTGTTTGATTTTGTTTTCAAAAGTTAGTTATGTGTTTTTCTAGTTTTAGTAAAAGCGGTCATATCAGACACTGGCATGTCACCTATTGTACAAAAGCAGCAGGCAGGGTGAACCCTACAAATTGGTTTCGAGCAAGTTTTTCATAAAATAAAGGTTCCTACAGAGGCTGAAAAATAAGGTCAATAACGCTAAACCGAACCTCCTAACTTTTATTATTACCGTATAGTTTGAAAAACGGATAATAAATCATTTGGGTTAGCTCATTTTTGTTATTTTATTTTTGATTTTTTGTTTTTTATGTTATAATGCGTTTAGTTTACTCGCCGGGTCGCTCAATTTTTGTCGGTCACCCTGCCTGCTGCTGTAAATTAAATAGTCAGTATAAATATTATTAATATGGTTGTCATCGGAGAACCTCATTCAGCTAGATTAGCACGAGAGCGACTAGAAGCAATCAGAAAATATTTACCTGTTCGTGATGCTGTCAAGCAACAATTACAACAACGACAAGAATCTCATGTTGAATTTGAAGAGGATACAAAACAATTATTTAAACCTATTACTGAAACAACTAAACCTCTTCTTCCTGTTTTAGAGAAAACCGCTGAAGCAACCGAAAAAATAGCAGAAAGAACAAAACAGACAAAAAAACTTTTACGTGAGCTTCCAGCTGACATAGCTGCTGCTCAACCAATATCAACGGCGCAAAAACAAAAAATTCTCTCAATGAGCAATGCTGAGCTACTTGATAAATTTAGTGAAGTCTTCACTAATACAATTAATAGCATTAAAAACTTTGAATATTTAGCTGAATTTGCTGCTACGAGTTTTGGTCGTAGGGATAAATTCTTAAATCCTGATCATCAAAATATCATTAAATCCCGTGAACAATGGCAAAGAGTAATATACCGCATACGTACTGGCGTTGAGCAGATTAAATTAGATGATGAAATATACAGAAATTATAATAGGAATTTTAATTATTTCGTTAATTTAACAAAGAAAGAAGCAAGACAAGAAAGAGAAGAAGCAAGAGAACGGAAAGAACGAGAAAAAGAAGAAGCAAAAGAACGGAAAGAACGAGAAAAAGAAGAAGCAAAAGAACAGAAAGAACGAGAAAAAGAAGAAGCAAGAGAACGGAAAGAACGAGAAAAAGAAGAAGCAAGAGAACGGAAAGAACGAGAAAAAGAAGAAGCAAAAGAACAGAAAGAACGAGAAAAAGAAGAAGCAAGAGAACGGAAAGAACGAGAAAAAGAAGAAGCAAGAGAACAGAAAGAACGAGAAAGAGAAGAAGCAAAAGAACGGAAAGAACGAGAAAAAGAAGAAGCAAAAGAACGGAAAAAACGAGAAAAAGAAGAAGCAAAAGAACAGAAAGAAAGAGAAGAAGAAGAAGCAGAAAGACCAAAACGAAAAAGTACAAGAATAAAACAAGCTGCTACTGAAACAACATCGGAATCACAACCATCATTATCATTACCACGACCATTAAGATCATCACATCCTCCTCCACCAAAACAACTTGGAGTATTAGGATTACCAATATCACCACATAAACAGGATCTGACTAAGGAGGAGGAAATTAACGAATTACTTGAAACTGTTAACTTAAATAAAAAAGTACTAGAATCACATTTAAATGCTAACATAAATATCAAAGATTTGAGTCATTTAGTTAATCCAATAAAAGAATCTAAAAGAAGATTAAAGAAATTAGGATACCCAGAATCTGAAATTGATAAAATTATTCCAAAATCTTATTTCGTATTTACTGGAGAAGGTCTCTCTACCGGAGGTAATTTTACTCTATGTCCAAATAACGTTATCTCTGACGTTGATCGACTAGAAATCCTCATCGGAGGAAAACGAGCTGGTAATAATTCTCCAGAAATAATTAATGAGGCGGCTGATATTTGTAGACGATTATTTACAGGCGGTATCATGGACGTTGATGTTTATCAGTCTCTTATTAATGAAACTGCCGATGATTACTACAGTGACTGAGTACGTAATTAAATACAATTACTATAATAAAATGATCGTATATAGTACTCACCGTGGACCAACTATGGTCAGGGTAATAAATTCACGATTACCAGTATACAAAACAACCTACGGAGATGGACTAGGTGATGCTGTTCAGGGTCTATTTAGAAGGATAGCCCCAAAAGCAATACCGATCGCAAAGCAACTGGGAATGAAAGCTATTGATGTTGTTCGTGAAAAAGGTATTGGTGCTATGGGTAATCTCGCTGGTAAAGCGTTTTCAGCGATTAAAGATAGACTAGCACGATTAATACGACGAAAACCTCAACCTGTAAAATTACCTAGTACTGAAGTAATGCCTGCAAATGTCAGTAAAATAATAAATCAAGTTGCTAATCAAAAACTAACAGAGTTGGCTGATGTACCAATGTCAGAAAAAGAAAAAATATAACCGCTAGTCTGATAGCAGGAAGTGGTCTCACTTCCCGAAGTGGTCTTCGTTTTAGACGATAATAATTATAATAAAGATGTTCAAGCGTATATCTGATCCCGCATTCGACATGGACGCACCAGTACTTAAAGCTGAGTCTGTGCGTGATTATCAATATTATTCTTATGACGCCCGAATTCCAGATCAGCGTGGACGAATTGAACTGCAAGTTCAGGATACAAATAGATATTTCCTACCCGCTGAGGCTTTTATTGAGGTTGAAGGTGAAATTTTAAATAACGCTGCTCCTGCAGCACCAGTAGCATATGGAGCTGAAGTTAGGGTTGGTTTTGTTAATAATGGTATTATGGCGTTATTTGATAGTGCTACGTACATGATTGACGGAAAAAATATTGAATCAATTCAGAAAGACGTCGACGTCGCCACAACGATATTGGGTCTTGCTAGATACAGCGATGATTATTCAAGATCGGCTGGCCCGTCAATGATGTTTGCAAAGGATACAACTGATGTTCCAGAAAGTAGAAACGTTAATGTAGGTGATGTGAGAGCTGCAGGAGGAGCTGCAGATGCACCTGCAGTATTATCGATGAATGCAAATTTTAATTTAGGATTTGCAGTACGTAAATCAATGTTAAAAGGTTATAAGAGAGCATTTTCATGTGCAATTCCACTTTCACATATATTTGGATTCTGTAGAAATGTCAGGAAAGTCATCTTTGGAGCTAAGCATACAGTTGTACTTGTACGAAAAGCAACCGATAATGATGCAATCTGGCGACCTGGTGTAGTTGATGCTGGTAGAGTAATTCTTACGAAGCTTTCATTGTGGATGCCGGTGATGACTCCATCAATATCTGAAGAAGATCGTCTACTCTCTTTGATGAATCAAGGTGGTAAATCAGCGTTGTCATGGTTGACAATGACCACAGATGCTATCCAGAGTAATATTAATGGTTTATTTACATGGCAAATAGCTTCTCAGCAAGGTGTTTCTGCACCGCGATATATATTTATTGTGCTTCAAAATGCTGCACGAGTAAACGATCAAGATGAAAGCATAATGATATTTGACAAACTTGGTGTTTCCGAAGTTTCTTTAAGAATAAATGGACATCAAGAACCATCCGAGGATATATTACTGAATTTTGAACAAAATCATGTAGCACGTGCATATCATCGTCTAATGACGTTCATGGGACGTGATCAAAATATTGATACTGGTTTACAAATATCACAGTTAGATTTTACAACTTCATATCCGATTTATTACTTTTCGTTAGATCATTTAGATTTAACCAGACAGTCAGTAGTTGATATACATTTTCGAGCTCATGTTAATAGAGATATTGGAGCTGTCCCTAATTACAGAGCAATTGCTGTCATACTCAGCGATAAATCGATGTTACTTGAAGGTGCTGGTGGACGAATGCGAGTAGTTGATGCTCCAGTAGAAAACATGTAATTAGATCGTTTATGAATATTATAATGTCGTATAATCACGTTAGTGTTAGTCTGACTCCTGGTCAGATTAAAAGGATACAATCAGCATCAAAAAATAACTGTGGATTAAAAATATCGCTAAAGAAAGATCAGATGAGCGGTTCAAATAAACTATCGTTGACCGAGCGTCAGTTTAAAAACTTCAATGAATCTAAAAAATCAAATAAAGGTATAAAACTTAATCTTTCTGCGGGTGCCATTAAAGATATAATTAAGACAGGTGGTATATTTCCACTTCTTGCAGCAATACCAGCATTAATAGCCGCTGCAGCTCCAGCTGTTGCAAAAGCAGCTGCATTAGGCGCTGTTGGAACTGCTGCTGGAATGGCATTAAAGAAAGCAACAGGAAAGGGAATAAAAAAAAAGGGAAGGGGTCTAAGATTACCAGGGACTCCACATTCATGGTACGGAAAAGGCCTAAGATTACCAGGGACAGTTTACTGATATCTCCTATGTCCAATTTTGATTTACTAGATGCTGCTAAAAAATTAAAAATAAAAAACTTCAGAGGTGTTTTCATGCGTGATCAATTACCAAAACAACCAAATAACATTGAAACAGGTATTATTAATCTCGATGAAAATTCTGGTCCAGGCACGCATTGGGTCGCTTATGCAATTGATCCACGTGGAATTATTTATTTTGATTCATATGGACTAGCTCCACCAAAAGAATTCTTAAAGTATATTAGCGGCTATCAAAGTACTCCAATATGGTATTCAACGTTACCAACACAAACATTAACTGATCCACCAATATGTGGTCGAGAAGTACTTAACGTACTTGATGCTATATCAAAATCAACAAAACCACCCCACAAAGTTGTACATGAATATACTACGACGTCACATTTAAACAGACATTAGTAATATAATGGTAGATATTTATGGAAGATCTTCTCGTGGTAAAGGTCATCAGCAAGCTGATTTATCTAAATACGCAACTCTTGATCAACTCAGAAATGAAATTGATGATTTATTAAATATAACCAGTGTGGATCAAAACGAAGTAGTCGTTTTTCAGGATAAAGAAGGACGATTAAAAACTAGTAATATACAACTGCCAGATGTTCTTATATGAGTTCCCAATGCGGTTGTTAATAATATAGTTACTTTTACTGATCAGGGTAAAATACAAGATTCCGGTACGTCAGTCAGCGATTATATTAAGAAAGCTGGTGATTCATTTACAGGTAGCATTATTATGAATCAAAATAAAATTATAGGTCTTGGAAACCCAACCGCAGATACAGACGCCGCAACAAAGAAATACGTCGACGATCAAGAATCTAAGTACGTATTGGCCAACGGCGGTATTATGCGTGCATTTCCTTAATATGAATAATAATGGTATTAATAATCTTAGAACACCGGAATATGATTTTGATGCTACAACGAAGAAATATGTAGACGATAGCAACATTCCTATTTCAACTTCGTTAAAAACAATCGGTGATGAAATGACTACACTTAGTACTACTTTTTCTAGACATGTAGAAACGTTCTTAAATTTTCGTAAAAATGTAAACAAATCCATTAAAGATTTTTTTGGTGATCCACCAACCGTTGACATAAAATTAGCCGACGTTAACACGAAACTCAATGATATTGTCAGTGGAATACCTAGTATTGTTCAAAAAACTAATCTGATTAAAATTCCACACGGACAAATTAAAAATATCGTATATACAGTAGCATCAGGATAATCAACATGGACACCACAAAATAAAACTATCAAACATACCGCAGAAGTCACTGGTGTTTACAGGCTGTCCGTATTTAGTGGTGCAAAATTTAGTATATTTACCAAATATCTATGGCGTCATTCAACTGATATTTTCTCTGGAGTTGTATCTATACTGTTAAATAAGGATGCTGAAGAAATATTTTTACTGGAAGCAGATAATAAAACAATAACCTCAGCGCCTTATTGGTGGTGTCTGGAATTTGTGGCTGAAACACCGCAATTAGTCACTTAATATAACAATAATGGATCAACCTCAGTCTCGCATTGACGTTCAACGTTACAGATGCAATCAAGTATGTGAGCGTCTCACTAAACTAAATAATTTTATCGACTATTATAACACGAAAATAAAAAAATACAAAAGGCGTATAGTTGTCATCGATGTAGTTGTTTACTCGGTTTCTGCTGTTATTACTGGAACAGGATTATTATTATCAACATTGACGATGACAGCACCTACTGTTATAACCATTATTGTTTCAGCATCAACGACTATTGCTGGAGTTCTCGGTATTATAACCAAAAAGATAGATACTTGTACAAATGCTAAATTGCACGATTATATGATTAAATTACATACAGTGGCAGATGCATGTTCTAAACTATCTTTGTACATTTCTTCGTGTGTTAGTGATGGTGAAATATCCGATACTGAATTCGCGATGATGATGAAAACCTATGATGACGCTTTTAAGGTGATCGCTAATGATTTTAATGAATTAAATAATAACGATAATAATAATGACAGACAGGGAGTTACTTCAGCAGATCGTCATTAATACAACTCCGTCAAAAACTACTATGATATCGTTAAGTTCGACCAATCCGGAATTTAGTGTCAATTTTCCAACCGCAATTCCTGCAAAAGAAATAGCATTAGCACAATTGCGAGTTTATTATAGCTGGCCCAATATTAGATCAAAACCATTTGGTGGACTACAGCCAAATAATTCATTAGTATTTGCTAATAAGAATAAGCCTAATGGAACTCCTGATTGGCAAGTAGTTGCTATTCCAACGGGTAGTTATCAAATAGAACAGATTAATGATGAGCTCCAGCGCAGAATTAAATCTATTACAGGAAAAGAATCAAAAATAGCAATTACTGTCTACGAACCAACACTATCTGCGGTTATTGAAATAAATTCCCCTGATTACTCCGTAGATATTTATCAAAGTTCGATTAGATCAGTATTAGGATGGCCTGAAGATCCACCGTTTTATCAAGGACCACCAGAGCCGCAACGATCTGATTTCGTCGTAGATGTTGAAAAATTTATAACATTTCCAGAATATCGAACAGAAAAAAATGCTTATCCATGGCGACGATATTTTGGTGATGGAGTTATACATTATATAGATAAAACAGAAACCCATTTTACAAAAATAGTTGATGGTAAAAAAGGTAAAATAATAGTACTTGATGTTGATGAAATAAATTCATATGCTAGTACAATTAAGTCTGAACACGGACGTGTACTTAATGATCTAAGAAATTTATTTTCCAGCATTAGCACTTCTTACAACGATGACTTAAAAAATCAAATAATTGAAACAATACAACATTTGAATCAAGTTGCTTCAGACCTAGAGTTCATGAATGATATTATTGTTAACAGAGAAAAAAGATTAGTGAACATAGCAGCAGATAAACGCTATAGAGGGTTGTATATAGTTAATGAAGACAGTCCATCTCAGGGTGTTAGACTAAATCTTCTGTTCACAACAGTATTTCTAAAACATTTCGGAATTACGCGAGAACAACTATCAACATTTATAATTCCTGGATTTAACTCTGAAGAGCTAAAGAAGTCAGTTAATGATCTTATTGATGAACACTTTAAAAGAATATGAAAAAAAAAAAAAAAATTAATACCTACACCAACTATTCTAAGACATAATAATGATCCACATGGTGGAGGTCGCCATATCTCACCTGGTATTGTTAATATAACATCTACGATCGCGGTCAATTTAGTATGTGACGTAATTGATGACAGTTATCAAGTAGATCTTTCAAAATCTAACCAGGCCCAACAAGGGTATATACTATATACATTTAGTCCTAAAGATCCGCCCGGGTGGTTAATTGTATCTGAGCCAATTAATCCAGTTTATCTACGTGTACATAATCCATTTCTGACAAGAATAAATTTCAAACTCACCGACCAGGCAGGAAACATTTTGGATCTAAGACAAGAGTCTCTTAATATTAATTTGTATATACGCTCATAGAACGTCCGATTAAATAATCAGGGGCAAAAAAATAATCAGGGGCTGATTAGTAAATACATGAATAATAATCAATTTCTATGATTAAAGCAATTGTATATATAATAAAGCGAGATAACTCGGCTATCTCTCTCTGCGGAGTAAATTGAACGATTATTTCCTTTACTACTACGTTCGATTTACAGACAACAAATACTTCTTGCTTTTCGTTAATTATTTAGTGACTTATTTCTTTTTCTGTAGGTGATTAGCTGTTAGTAAAGCATCAATTTGTAACAGAGAGGGATACTGATGCATCTTTTAACTCTGATAACCTTAAATTCACGTCGGTTTATACGAGTGCGTAAAGTTATTTTTAGCTATAACACATGTATTTGACCTTAACGAACGATAACTATTACAAAAAATGTAATGTGCGATTATTTTATACAGTATATATAAATAATGTTTGTAAATTAAGTAAATATACGCTACAGTTGTACAATAATTGTGATTTTATTCAGTATATTGGTCGTACGTAATTTGTCTGTTTATTCAGTGTTGGGTTAACTACATAATAATTTTAAAACGTCTATATGTATGAATCGGAAAATGGCTCAGTGGTATAGTTGTTGAACTATGATACTGACGACCGTGGTTCGATTCCTGTGGCTGACGAGTGTCGACAGTATTCGGAACGATGCCATTTTTATATATAAGGTTGGGGAGCTCAGCCCCAACGAATTCAACCCCTCATCACGTTAAACAACGTGGTGAGTGCGTTTTGCACTTACCCCGGGGTTTGATTTGGTGGGGGTTATTGAATTCGCAATACAGAGCTCCCTAAAATAATCAGTAGCATGCCTGAGCTCTCTACCTCATTTGAAAGACCCCCACAAGGAAACATTCAGAATGAATGCTAGCCAAATAGAAACAGAACATGGAGTGCCAATAACGGTCATAAGAAAGACATCATCATACAAAAAAAGGACTCCATGAAAGACACAAAGGGTTAAGTGACCGCTTAGGATGCTACTGATTAAGTTAAAAACTTGAATGTCAATTATTTTTTATTTTAAAGAAATAATTATTATATATTGAACCAAGAAAACATTAATGATATTATTTCTGCTATTAAAAAATTAAAACATACGGGAATAAATCTATCTGATAATCTCGAGCCTGAAAAAATATTATGTGATTATGAAATATTAAAACAAAGAAAAATTGACAATAAATACACATTACCATCCAATTATAAATTTGTAAAATCAATTTATCAGTCTATGTTAGAATCCTTGGCGGTGGTAAATGACAAACAGGTAAAGCTATTTGCGCCTCTTGCACGTTCGACCGAAAATATTAGATCCGAACTGTCTCGTGAATACGAGAAAAAGAAGATTGTAGATAATCGTGTAATGCAATTAAGAAAAATTATGTTATTTGATTCTGTCAAAAGTGAGAGTGACACTGAGAGTAGCGACGGTGAAGGTACCCCTGGTAAAATATAGAGTCGAACTATATACAATTTATTTATTAAGGGTACAGAGTTAGATAACATATTCAAATATTATATGCTGGTTATATTTTATTGAAAATGTAGATTTGTATACTTTATTTGCGACAAATTGTACCGATTGTGGATGTATTCCAAAATATCTGGCAGCTGCATTAATTGATGGGAAAGTAATTTCTCGTCCTGTTTCTGTATTTATGGATTTAATAGATCTTCTTGCAAACTTTTTACATTTTCCAGTATTTCCACGTGCAGAATTCTGCCTCTGTAATAGCTTGCAGGTTAGATAACCGATTATTAAGGGGATTTCCATCAATATGATCAACTACAAGTCCATTTTTAACGATTCCAAAATGACATTCGTAGATGAATCTACTTGATAAATATCTTTTTCCTCTAGCAACAGTAAATCTAAAATAACCGAGTTTATCAACAGTACCGACTGGGTTTTTTGATTTACAGTTTCTGATCACACCATCTCGGGATGCTTCATAATTTTTTATTATGGGATGAGCCACAAATTCGTGTTTCTCATAGTACTCAATTTTCAATTTTCTTATAATATCATTGTCGATCATTTCATCATAAGTCTGATTTGTCTGAGTCATTTTTATATAATAATATTATTTGTCTAAATCATTGTTTTGAAATCTGGTCAAATAATCTTCTACGGTTTTTATAGGAGATTTACCTGATAATGTCAAAGTATTATTTTTTTTATCATAATATCGTTTTAATTCTCTGTATTTTTTTCCGCCACATTTTAGACACAATTGAGTTTTTCCCCTCACTCCAACACCACACTGAATACATGGTATTGGTCCTGTACTTCCATTTTTGATACTCTGTGCATGATATCCGCAATATTCATTCACGCACGATTTATTACAAGGAGAAGTATATCCAATTCTGAGCCAAGCACATTTGTTCTTTTTTTCAATCATTATATATACTAAAATTTTAATTTAAATATTTGTTTTAATTATATGGAGGAATTATCCATGATTGAAACTAAAAAAGCCAGATTCGATCTTGACAGACTATCAGAATATAAATTTAGTACTTTGATGCAAGATCTAGCTTTAACAAATGAGGATATAACCGAACGTATTCGTGAAGGAAAAAATGAATTTCGTGACGATGGCGCTGTTCATGTATGGTCAACATTCAGAGTTGGAAATGTTACTAATATGATGAATGACGAACGAGGAAAAGTAATTATTAATCACCTTGATGATCAAAAATATTTTATTTTAATAAAATTTATTGTAAATACAGAAGAAGATATTTGGATTATTCGTGATAAGCGCGATCCAGTACGCATACAATCAGGAAATAATATTGTTCTCTTAAATAATAAATCTAAGCCCGGAATACTAACCGGTGTTGATAAGGTATATTATGAACGAGGGTACCCTGTGACTGCAGTCGTATATGCGATATATCCGCTTAATAATAAACCTGACGTCGGGGATCTAAAGCCTATGAAACTGTCAGAGTCAAGAATAAACTGTGTAGCTGAACGAGTTACAGAACATTTTACAAACGCGATACGTGGTAATGGTTTAACAGATTTCGACGTAAAAAAATAAATATTTGGGCAGAATCAGTTAAAAATACCGGAGCGTCTATCAAAGATGTCGCTGCACTAGAAAAGAAATTAAGATTTCCAATAACAGTAAAGACGCTGACGGGAGAGATTTTATATAAACCAAAATACACAAAAAATGGAGCTCCAATAGATATTATTGATCATAATTCGCACGCATGGACCTCAGCAGTAACAATATTTCCACGAGATAGAACGGTCAAATTTTATGATGGTCATATATTTGATTTTATCAAAAATATCAGCAAAAGTGACCCTGTATCCGTTTGGTTATTTCAAAGTTCAGAATATGATCATTACGATCAGTTTGTACGACCTAATGGTGATATTTACCGTACAGAATCTCTTAATGTAGAAATGGAAAATCTTGCGCTGAAATATACTTCAGACGATTTCAAAGTTAGACAATTATTAAATAATTGTTTTACAGTTCCATCCGTAGCGGCTCATTTCGCTCAGGAGAAAAATTTATGGAAACCAACACGATCGGAATTTCTTGAAGATGTCAAGAAAAGCTGTGTAGAATATGGACACGGAGGATTATGGAATACTAAATATAAGTATAATGACGTTATATCCGTCGATATGGCAGCGTGTTATCCTGGAAGTTTTCTTGGATACGGAGAATGTTCTGAATACTTTAAGAGATTCGGACATTCATCACACGAGATGACCAGGGTCGCGATAAACGGACATTTCCCAGATTTTGATTTAACCGGATTTGCTCATGTAGAATCATTCGAGTTTGCAGAAAATCTCCATCCGATTACTTATGCTTGGTTTAGAAGACATTTTTCAGAAAAATGTTGGGTTCCAATAGTACTATTGCGATATATGTTTGATGTTGGAATTTTAATATCTTTACAGGTGAGTGAGGCGATTATATCGTATCGTCCACAGAAGCAAGTTTGGTTACCAGAGCCAAATAGATTTAATATTGATGATGCCAGGAAAGAATTCCCTAATCTTAATGAAGATGATATTATTAAAATTACTAATAATATACGTAAATGCAGAGACGAACACGATGAAAAACTTGCAAAAGATCTTGGTAGAAAGATAATTGGTAAATTTACTCAAGGAGGAGCCTATGATCATAAAAGACACTGTACAAGATTAATTATGGACGATACTGAACTCGATTTTATAACAGCTGATACAACGGAAAAAAACATATTTATAAATCGGAGTAATGCTTATTTGTCAGACGGAACCAAACTAGGTACAATTGTGAGTTATCTTGATGGTGACTCACCACAATTTACTCATTTAAGATCATCTATGTTGGCATATGTTTCTATAAATCTAATGTCTATGATAAATAGATTTCCTCGTAATGCTGTCAGAGTCGCCACGGATTCGTTTTATATAAATAAAAAATATACGGGTTTGTTAAAACCGCTACTTGGTAATGGTGAATGGGGATCATGGAGAATAAAACAAGAAAATATACTTAGCTGTTCTGAATCTGCCGACGTTGAAATTAAGGAAATATATTACAAAAATAATAATCAAATATCAAAGTCATCAGCACCATCTGTATATGATCCTGTGGCTAGATATAAAACTGTTTATCTTAACGGATGCGGTGGTTCAGGTAAAACAACGCGTGTGATTAAATTATTCAAGAATAATAATTCAGATATAATTGTTTTGACACCGACACATAAATTAGCCAGAGAGATAAAAGAGCGAGGAGTAAAATCGTGTACTTATCATAGTTTCTTTAGATGGTGTGGAGACACATGGACTCCTGAACGAATGGGTGAGAAATATATACCTAAATATATTATATGGGACGAGATATGCACGGTGTCGTTAGAAATATTAAAAACATTTCTTGAATGGCTATTGACGAAGCATACTGCTGTGATAATGTGTGGCGATCATGGTCAACCACCACCTTTTATTGGACAGTCTCCACATGAATGGCTGAAGAATAACGTAGATTATTATGAAGAAATAAATGATGACCATAGAGCTATTGATGAACCGCTGAAAGAATTTAAAAGATTAATCAGACTTCAGCCAGACAGAGTACAATGTGAAATAATGCGAGGAGTAATTCCAGAGACTTCTATGAATGATTTTATAAATTTATGGAATCCCGCTGATTTAATAGTTGCAAGTAGAAAAATAGTTCGTGATGAACTACAGGATAAATTATTTCTGTTACATAAAGAAAAGTTTTCAGATCTACCGGTACCTTTGTGTTATCGCCCAGCAGATACTCGACGACAGAATATTGATGTTGAAATTCCTGGTGGTGGAATACAGAATCTTGTCTTGAATGATATTATTTTAGTTGATATTAATGTCGTTGAGAATGCGCTTAATATGAATAAATCACCGTGGACGTTAGGATATGCTATAACTATTCACTCATCACAAGGGTTAACTATTTCTGATACAAATATCTGGATTATAGATGATCGGATTGAATGGTCGAATTTAGTCTATCTTGCAGTTTCTAGAGTCAGACGAATATCTCAACTACATAGGGTTATTATGAATTTTATAGAAAATAATGATCAGAATGTTAATAATGACGTAATAAGAAAAAAACTATCTGGTTATAAGCAGTGCGATAAAAAAAAATAAGCGTGACTTTGATATTGATACTGAATTTATCATAAAACTAAAACAACTACAGAATAATAATTGTGCAAGCTGTAACTGTAATATGTTATGGCAATATTCGAATAATAATCCAAGACAATTTACCGTAGACAGAATTAATAGTGATCTTGGTCATACACGTGATAATGTGATGCTGACCTGTCTTGAATGTAATCGACGTAGAGGTTCTGGTTATATAATTGTATGTGGTGGTAATTGTGTGTCTTTAGGAATTACCTGTAATTGTTCACGCACAAATCCACGTTGAGGGGCTCTCGAATCTAATCTGTAGATTGGAGGTCTACCAGTAGATCTAACTACACCAGAAATTGTATGTGTAGTCACGCTCCAGATAGGATCAGTTGCTCTTTTTTTACCACCTTCAAATTCACCAGGTTCGTATAAATATCTTACAGTTACATTACCTAATACTGGTTGAGGTTGATGTCTGTCATCACTGCGGGGTATATATTTTTTGTGATCGCATTAGAAGGTTTCATTGAAGTTGAACGAGTAATTTCGTTATTTAATGCAGCTATCACATTTGGTAACCTTGCAACCCATTCACGAGATCGCTCACCGGATTTAATGTCAGTAGATATTTCTTTTGCATATTGGTATCCAAATAACCGCTCGGCAAGTGTTCGATTAAATCGTTCAACAATTGCCTGATCACGATGAATTTCAGTATGTCCTCGTCTGATTTTAACGTTATGTTTTTTCATCAACGATAATACTGTACCACGAAATTCTTTGCCAGGATCAACCTGTAATAACTGTGGCCATCGCAAAGGTCCTCGCTGATAAATTCGTTCAAACACAGATGAAACTTCAAACGCTGTCTTTGATGATAATGGTTCAGCTTCTTTATATCTACTTGCAACGTCAACGACAGTTAATGCGTATTTGTATGTGCGTGATTGACGTTTACCAATTTTAATGGTATCGTGTGGTGAAAATAAAATATCTGCTTGATGAACCTCATTAGGGACGCTGACATCAAAATGTGCATATTGAATATTTTTAGGTGGTGGTAGATAAATTTGCCATATTGCCTGTCGTGCTAACTACGCTGCAGCAACAGAACGTGAGACTTTTGCTGCTTCAGATAATTTAGTAATAGCTGATCTGCCTCTCAAATATCCTCTTGGGCTATAATAAATGGATTCCATTATAATATTTATATAATTAATTACCAGCCCCTAACATTATTTTACTTTTCATAGCAGATTTTACTAGAAAAGTAGCTAATTTATCTCTGACAGATTTATTAGGTATAGAATTTAATGCATGAATCAATTTTACATCTGCGAGATGCCTTTGTTGTAAGTCTTTACTTTTATACGCAACATCATGAACATGACACGCTTTATCAATCTTATTTACTGGATGCTCTCCTGATCTTGGTTGATCTTGATCATCAAGTCGGATATCGAGTCGAGTTCCAGGACCGCAATAATTATATCCTGGTAAGTGTTTTTCCCCCGGATATTTAGCCCACGGAGTTCCTGGTAATTTTCCTAATAAAGCGGTTATATCTCCACCTGTCTTTGTTTTAACAAATTTGTATTTCTTCGTGCCACATTTTACACATTTGCCTGTAAGTGCACGTCGTTTATTTTCGTTGTTATTGTAGTTAATTCACCAGTGGGTGTAGGAATTTTACACCGAACACAATATAGACTCATATTATTTATTATATGGATATAATTGACTTTTCGGCGACACGAAAACAGGAGCCAGTGAAGCATCATCCATCATTACCAAATTCGATAAGGATGATTATAATAGGTCCATCTGGATCAGGTAAAACACAATTATTATTAAATTTAATAATGCGATGGTTAAAATGGAGTAAATTGTATTTAGTAGCACCATCCGTAGATGATCAACACTGTTACGAAGTACTTAAAGATTTTAATGAAAATGCAAAATTGCTGAATGAAGATGGTGATGATGTGGTCGATTTTATCACCGATATTGATGAAGCCCCATCTGTAGATGACCTAGATGGATTTATTAATAATTTAGTGGTGTACGATGACGTTATGTTGGACAGACAAACAAATCCAGCTAGAATATTTTCTCGAGGTAGACATAAAAACACGGACGTGATTTATGTTACACAACGATATACACAAATACCTAAAGTGATCAGAAACAACTGCAATATTTTGGTTGTGTTTAATGGAGTAGATAATTATACTTTACAGAATATTTATTATACTTGGTGTTCAGGAGATATGGATATGATGAAGTTTAAAAACTTCTTTTCAAAAGCACAAGCTGTTCCGTTCGGATTTATTACAATAAATCTACATGACCCAAGATCCAGATATCGTATAGGTCTAGATAAAATCTTTGGTTAATTACAGCAGCAGGCAGGGTGAACGACAAAAATTGAGTGACCCGCCGAGTAAACTAAACGCATTATAACATAAAAAATAAAAAATCAAAAATAAAATAACAAAAATGAGCTAAACCGAACGATTTATTATCCGTTTTTCAAACTATACGGTAATAATAAAAGTTAGGAGGTTCGGTTTAGCGTTATTGACCTTATTTTTCAGCTTCTGTAGGAACCTTTATTTTTATAAGATAAGGTCTCAGCCAAGTGGTCTGTTCACCCTGCCTGCTGCTAGAAGACAGATTAAAGTGCTTGATGAATATCTGTCTAAATTGAACGAGATGCCTGATAATGACATTTTAAATGCTCTTAGACTATGGATAGCAGAGAAAGACAGAAGATTGTTTCAATAACTGAATAGATTAGTTGATAGTTTTACATGTTAACTTATGTAAAGATAGGTATGCTACAAAAACTACATGTATACTACAATATTTGAGCTTTTTATTACAAAATTCAAAATCTATTGCAATAGTTTTCTTGTCCCCCTGAAATTTATGTATCCTCTTAATTGTGGATCAGGGGGACACATTGCCCGTTGCCCATACAATGATAGGTGCAACACTGAATTTTGTCATCATAATTGTTTCATGTGAACACGTGAACTGTTCAACAAAACTATAGAAGATTCACATATGTTGTTCTCTCCTAAAGTTACGTTCTACGAAAGGTTACTGACTAACTCATCAATGCCTTAAAATAATCTTTTATCTTTGTTTGTGAGCCATGACAAACTCTAACTGCACTAGTGGCTGAAAACTTACATATGACTGTAAAAAAAGGACCAACTCTGGTCTGTCAATTTGTATAATTCGTACCTAGAAAGAGCTATACAAATTTTGAAAACATCATTTTGATTAGCCTGTTGCTCACCTAAAAATAATCAAAACATTGTATTCAGAAATACTTTTGAACTGTAAATTTTAATCCATTTATTCAGCGATGGTTTATTTATTTTTACTAGGACTTTTGTATTGGTTTTTCTCCACTCATGGTAGGGAAAAAATGCCACCATCTGGAACTTTAACTTGCAGAGAAATTGATTCCTCAAATCCAGACCTCACCTTCATATAACGTGTTCTCTTGATTCTCGCACTCTACTGGACCTAACATTGCTCTTGACATGGACTTGTCTTCTGACACCTCTGCAAAAGAAAATACTCATGAAAAAATTACAGTTACAGAGTATTTCTATTATCTACAATAGAGCTGTCTCATCTTTAATTAAACGTTGGTTTGTTTGCTCATAAATATTACTCATGTAAGCTAATTTTATTTAAAAATGTTAGAGTACCAGACAACCCCTAGGACTTGCCAAATTCCTGCTAGTACTTGCTACAGCAGGACTTGAAGCTGAAACAGGACAATGTTTATAAACTGATGAATTAAACATACATATTTGGGCATATTTAATGTGGAAACTAAAGAAGTAGAATCTATAGAATAAAGATTTGATGATTATTGAGCCATACAATTAGCCTTAAATACATATCGTATTCATAAACTTAGAGTAAAAAGTTTGAAATTTTACATTGTGGGTAATTCCCAAACTTTTATAAATGTTTTTACATTGCAAATAAAGCCTTTGAATCTTGTTCACGTGCATTTTGTTGACCAAGGGTAAAAGAGCTCCCTCTTGTCAAAAAAAAATCCCAAACAAACACTTTTAAGGAATACAAATTTGTTAATAACCTCTGACTATAAGCCTTTATAGAAGAATAAAAAATCAACTGATAGTCTTCCTCCCTTGCGGAAAATCATATACTTTCGTTTTGTTTGCATTAACCTTAACTCACCAGAATGTATTTAGAGGCCTTAGTCCTTTTTCAGACTCGGTTTTGACTCAGGAAAAATTACTATGTCAAGTGCACATAAGATCACAAACATCATGCCTAAGACAGCACTTGGAACAATATTAATAATAAATTCTTCTCCAATATCAGTAATAAACATGGAAAATAAGAAGGGTGACAAGTATTCTCATTTGCGCACTCCAGTTATACATACAAATTCTTTCGAAAATGTATTATTTAAATTCACTCTATTTTTGACATTTTCATATATGGAATATACAATATAAAAATATCCGCTAGAACAGAATCAAACATTTTACCGAAATCAACAAAGTCACAAAACAGTCTTTTTTAAAACCTGAACTAGTATAATCATTTGGTAACACGTGTAATGTAAACATGCTATCGATTGTGGACATATTGCCTTAAATCAGTATGAGCGTCAACAAAAATCTGACGGTCATCAATAACTTTCCCCCGACATTTTTTAATGTGTGCCTTAAAGAAGGATCGCATCTAGTTTATTCCGACTTACCTTTTTTGTAAACACTTTGACTTATATAAAATTCTGTTCGTTTGATTTTACATCCACCGTCAAACCAAGATGGACTCGAAATTGAATATCTACGCTTGTGAATACTTTTAGGCGTTTTAAGTTTTCAACATAGACAATTTGCTGCCGAACTAATTACCTCTGAGAATTCCGTAATCGATTCACTAATAAGTTTATGATTTACTTTAATATTATGCAAGATTTTAGTATTTCATCGAAATTTCTCTCTGAATGGTGGAGAGGTTAATTTATCAACTAATTAATTAACTACACTAAGCTTCCAAGGATAAATATCTCCGTCAGCTATTCTAAATAATGCTTACTTAGAGTGCTCAAAAAGGCCTTGACCGCACGTGTCCTTTGACACGTGAAACTCGATTCGTGCAATGATTGGTCGTATAGTCCTCTGGTAAGGGTATACCTGTTGCTACAAAACCAGGCTTTTGTTTGTCATAATATTCAGGTCCTTGCATAATGAATGCCAGAAATCGCTTCTAGTTAAGCTATCAATATGTGGTATGTAATAATTCAGTCTTTCAAAGACGCTAATGTCAATCATGTGTTGACTACCTGAGTGTGACATATATACATACCAATATCTGTATCAAGTTTAAAAAGTTCAGATCTTAATTTAAAGATAAAAATAATCAGAATCGGAATGAACTAATTTCTATACCTTCTGTAATCTAATTCCTGAAGTAAACTAGCAATCCTCCGGAATCCCTCTTCGCTAACTTGTTTCTTTGAAATCGGTGCAATGTAAAAAAAGTCTTAAAATGAGCTACTGTCACTTCTGAAAGTTCGTTTCCCTAAGTCTTCGTGATACAAATAATATCAATATTGTGAAATAACATTTAAGTTCTTCTAGTTCTAATTTATTCTAGTTCTTATGTATTTAGCGATTTATTGAGAGTCATTGTACATTCAACAGAACAATTCATTCTAATGTCTTTTCCCCTGTTTCCTACTGTAATTGTTTTTGTAATGCTTGTGCTTCTGTAGACTGTAGTCACTACAGAAAAGCATATTTTTCCTCGTGTTATGCCTCTTAATAATGGTATTATGGTTGTTTGATGCATTCTGACTAGGTACCGTCTGTGACAATATACGTATTTGAAACATGCGCTTTTAACTGTAAAATAATTGATTGAGTGGTCTCAATTTTCTGGTTCTGATTAGAAATGCGTCCTTTGTAGTTCGGAATCTATAATGGTCGTTTGTGTCCATGATCCATTAATCGCGGAGCAACATTTATTATTGCTAATCGTTTTTGCTCAGCTATTAGAGGCTTTGTTGATGCACGTCATTCTAAATGGGTATATATATATATATATATATATATATATATTGTTTTCAGCAATCAAAGATGAAGTGTTCATTGCATGAACATAGAACAAATTTAAACACGTACATTTTGTAGAAGTATTAATTGATAACGTAGTACCTTATGTTCTCAATTTCCCTTATTTTGAGAAAGTGTAATTTGCAATAGGAAAAGATGACATGGCAATAAAAGACGGATTCTTGAGACAGTCATTCAGGATTGGCTCAAGTTTAGATTTCTGGGGAGTGCAGTTACATTTTGTCGATACGGGTTTTGAAAGCTGAACGGCTTTAGTTTGGGATCAGAAATTCAAAAATGAGAGGAGACGAAAAGAATCTCAGAAACACTGCTAAGAAAACAGAATTATTATGGTAAGAATACAGCAGATGGTATGCGTTTATTACCTTAAACGGACAATTATAATTAATCGAACAAATTACTTTGTCAGATGCTAGAATGAAGTAAAGGAAGATATATAAAGGAATGAGGAAGATTTATTTTCTTTAAAGTCGGATTTCATTAACAGGCCTGGCAAGAAAGATATTTCGGGTCATTTGCCCTGACGAGTTTAATAAATCTACGACCTAATATAGAACTTTGGCAACCAAAGAATACGTCATTCGGTGGCGGAAATGAATTAAATTAAAGAAAATCACATTTACATCAAAAGAGGGAGAGAATGTACATATCCACCTGCACAATTAAAGCATGAGCTATTGGCAGAGCAAGTGGCAGAGCTTGTGCACCTGTCCTTATTGCTGAAGCTAGATACAGCAGCGAAGTATGTGAAATTCATTAATTCCAGAAAGAATGTAAAATGTGTCTTCAGAGCTCCACAGTGTTGTTAAACCATTGCGTTGTAATAATGGCCGACTATTTCAAATAAGTCCGAATTTATCTCACATAGACAATTTCTAAATTTTAACGCTAATAAGTGTCAACACTATTAGGTGATATATGTCTCGTCGTTAGAGACGAGTGTCAACATCAAGAATATGAAATATGCTTGCAGTCTTGAGACGAGCTTCATGTATCATGTATTTTTAACACTAACAATAACAGAGTTATTGTGGCATATATACATCAAGTTCTTTCTGACACAATGATTATTCAGTAGAATAGAAAGCTAATAATTTGAAGGTTTGGGTCGGGGAAGATACTTGTAATTGCATTATACTCTTTCTTCGATTAAGGGAAGTGATTCAATAGAGGCGTTAACGTTTGTCTTCTATAGTTCCGAAACGTTTCAGTAGCTGTTTGAACTATTCACTCACAACGTGCATTCCACGAAGGGCGAATAACAAAGTTGCCTTTGTAATCCGACCAGGTTGCTCTGGTTTATTGCGCTATCAAATGTTTGATGGTCCCGATGGTCCCAAATGTGCCTGTATGCTGTGTCATTAGAACCACAACTTGTCTGTGTTTCTCAATGCCATTAATACATTCCTTTAGGCTCCATCGAGATTCATGAAATGCCGATGTTATTACAGGGACTATAACTAGATTTCATTAATACATTGATGCATTTCTTCTATGATAAGCATGCCAGGAACAAACCTATCCGCTCCAGTGCACGCAAGATTATTTTATTTATTGAACGTTTCTTTGAGATGTCTATTTATCGAAGGTAGGATAGTTTCATCTACGATATGAGAATCTCGACTACAATGTGACCGATATGCTGTAAATTTGAATCCTGTAGGATGTTTCTCTTTAGAGCTACAAAATCCTGGTTCTTGCGTTCCTTTCGAAGCCTAAGATGAATCATAATGACGAATGTAAATATACCTAATATTATTTACATTTTCGCTGGAGTTATATCCTAATTTGTATTTCTCTGGGATAAGAGTTTAATCCTTGAACTCACTAAGTAAAATTTTTTTCATGGAGGTCTCGTGTTTTTCTGTAGTGTTCCAATGACGCAAAATAGTCGTTATGGAGGTATTATGCATGTCTGCTACGTCCATATGAATAGATAGTTGCTCCAATTGTCTACAAAAGAATGCAGGGAAATTTTTCAGCCGATTCTTTCTCAAATCAATTAACTTTAAATCCGATGCTTTGTTCAATTTTATATTAAAGTACATAAGTCTCTATTAAAATACGTAAGTTTATATAAAGTACGTAAGTCTATGTTAAAGTACGTGAGTACGTTCTCACTGAAATTAATCAGGCATAGCTTGGTATTTGATGAGAATATGTTTAATGGCACAAAATTAAGACTGTTATAACGTAGGTAAATTATCGCATGGTCTGTGTTTTTGGAGAATGTGCAAGAAAAATCGTTCATAGTCTGCATGTTTTGTAATTGGTTCGTGGACAAGTCTAGAATCTTCAGGGAGGAAAAACTACTTATAAATGATGGCCATACATATTCCATATTGTTACTTGCTAGGTTCAACGTTTCTAGTGAATGGAAAGTACGTGCTCCAAAAATTGAAATATTTAAAATGATTGGATCATTATTCCCTACATCTAACAATTTTGGACTTTATAAGTCGCAATTCCCAAACGTGTATCGTACATTGAATCTTACATCTGTACGTGGAGACATCATGCCCTGAAGCAAAAAAAAAAACAAAAACAAAAAAAAAAATCCAAACATTGCATTTGGAGGGAAATTACATTTTACCTCGTCATCCCCTTGTTTGACTTTATTATACAACATACATTGGCAGCCAGTGAGATATAAAGCTTCACTATTTTTCATGAATGATAAAATCTGTTGAAAATCCATCCCCAGAGACGAAGCTATTTTTGAATCAGAAATGTTTAAGTATTTTAGAGATGGAAGTATTTCTTGCAATCTAACATGTTCTATATAGATCGTTGTACTGTGCCGAAAACCAAAAAAAAAAAAAAAAAAAACAAAAAAAAAAAACGGTGTCTATTTAGGTGAAATTTATATCAATTGTCATGGATGCACTGAATTTCCAATATTTTGCAGACTTCCTTCTGGATCGAAATTTGATTTTGAATGGCCAAACTTGAGACTATAATACATGATTTGTAATTGTGTTTCAGTTTTTATAATGTGAACATTTGTATCTGATTTCAGTAGGATTTATCTAGAGTCCTGCGACAGTGAAAACAAAGACCATTTAAGACTACATAATTGATTTCGATGAGTAAAGAAATGGAGAAACATTGTTTAAAAAAAAAACAAAAAAAACTATTCGTTAGAGCTCATATTGTAACTATGCGTTTGTATTAGAGTTGATGCACATCAGAACAGCTGAGTAACTTTGACATGTTTATATGCATGTTGGACCTGGCTCCCTGATGAGATAACATGTCCTGGATTTGTCACCCATCACAACTATTTGCAGGCTCTTCATGTGTTGTCAGCTTGGTTATTTTATATTAATATCTATTTGTCAGAAATTTTGGTAAGACCTGCAAACATTATACATTCACAATTACAATTTTTTATCATTCTTTGTAAGATTTAAACGTTTGGCGTAAAATAAACCTCAAAATGAAGTGCCAATTATAGTCTCGGATAACACCAAAATATCTACTCGATTGTCCTGTAAGACCAAAACAATGTCAGTAAAATTGTATCGAATGCTATTTATAATAGAACGAATTTATTAGTTTTCTTTAGAAATGTGGATGAAGAATGTTAAGTGAAGTCCTTGAATCATGTGCATGTTAATAATCCTTTGCTGGTCTCTAGAACTGTATATTGATTTGGAAAAAAACCCAGTGAACTCTGAGATGTCGTATTTTGTACATATCGAGGGCTCATCGTTCATAAATGGTGTTGGCCATCGGAACATATTTAGGATAGTACCATATATCCCACGTTATAAGTAATACCATTGTGGGATTTTCCTGCGGATTAACACTATCCTGTATCTAACGGTTACTCGCCTTCTGCAACAATTGAAAGCGCTAGTTGTGTCAGCGTGGCAAATATTGTTGGATATCTTCATCTGCTTGCCAGTGAGTCAAATGTATGCCATAACACATTTGGTTTCTGAGACGAGATACGAGTTGCATCCCTTTTTCATTATGGTTAGGAGGTCTTTCAGAGTTTACATGTTGACCGTAAAGGCAGGTAAAGGTTCGGTACATGGGTCACAAAAAATCACAATAGTTGGCTTTTTATTTTCTACTCATCACATTCTTATTACATCTTCCGACTGTCTTTTACTATTGGAGAGGTGAGCAACTGGCTAATGTTGCTTCTGACTTTTATTTATACATGCAGTCTGAGTCAGTCCTGTGTTACTCTCATATGTATATTATCAATCAGTAATGACATTATTAGTGCACAACACAAGGATGGGTGATTAGTTTAAATGATGATTTAATGCATAGGATGGATTAAAATGAGCAAGATAAGCTAATCGTGTTTGAACCATAACAAACTTTTGGGAGAGAACCACATAGATGATCCATGTATTTTATGGTTTTGTTTGATATTGTACATGAAACAATAAACAACAATACTAGATCTATAAGCAATAAAAATAAGAACTATAATGATATTGAATGGTACTTGTTCAAAAACCAATTTCAAAAGTGGACCTGTGTACAAGGTCATCTGTGTAGAAAGGTCAATTTTTGACTTTTCCCAATGATAGCCACTATTTACATATTTTACTGTAAGAGTATATAGCTATGTTGGAATTTAACTCATACTAGCGCAATACAGGTTAGGGGGTTATAATGTAATACACCAGAGCCGATATTTATGCTGTTGGTTAGACGTATGACTGACTAAATAACGATGCTGTCTAGCGACTGGCATCGGAATTTTCAGGAATATCTCACTCAGTTGGCAGCATATATTGACGCTTTTTCCACCAATTAAATCCATGTTGGTTTAGGCGGAATTTACTTACGCTGACATTATTTTCTTATAATTCATTAAATTTATTTGCTAATGTCAGATTTAGTCCTTCAATGCAAGACGCCTTGCCAGATTACGGTTTTGTTTTGATGGGCGCGACATCATCCTGTCCAAATAACGGCCTTGTGCAGCGTGTTCCGATGTGGACTGACATCGGTACGAGTGGCCGAAGTTTCAGAGACACCGCACACACTTGGCAGCCCATATCGGCACTCTTCCACAAATTTAAGTCTAATCCATATACATACAGACATCATCCTGTCCAAATAACGGCCTTGTGCAGAGTGTTCTGATGTGGACAGACAACGGAACGAGTGGCCGAAGTTTCAGAGACATCGCACACACTTGGCAGCCCATATCGACACTCTTCCATATACATACTTTGCTGTCTTTGTCTTGATGTGATTATCATCTGACACAAGCAAATGTACGCAATGTGATGTCTTTTGACATACATGCAAATTGGTTGAAATGCGACGGTAGTGGAGGAATGCTGAAATAGGTTGAAGTGGGCATTTGTCTCTTTAACTAAAGGAAACTTTGCTTCCTGTTTGACAAGGCACTATGAACATAAATAGATATCCCCCGCATGCTTCTTAATTTAAAATTTGTATTACGGCTATCAACAACAATAGCACTATCCTGTTTAACGAAAGCGGTTATATAGTTTATTTTCGTCAAATCAATAAGCCATAACTGAAACATAATTCGGGATTCCTTCGCTACCGCCGGATTTGAGCCAACTGAAATGAATGTCAACGTAACATAAAAATAAAAGTGCACCTTACTGGAAGGAGTACTGCCTCTCATTGGCTAAAGAAATGTGTCGTATTTAACATTTTTATAACTTTTTGCAATTAGCAGGTGAGATGCACTATTCCATTTAGCCAGCGCAATTCATTAGCATATTAAGCGGGTGCAAACGAAGAGAAGTGTCATCCCTTGCATTGTTATCATAGAAATAGTGTATGTATGACTGATAGTAAATTTGTAAGCAAATCAACGTAAAGCCCAAAGTATTTGTTAAATACTATTTGTCTATTGGTTTCCATACCTATAATTGCTTTCTCATTTTCACAATCTGCTGAAACTTTCAGAATATTCAATTACACTGCCATTTCGGAATATCAGTCAAGAATATTGCTGAGGTAATTCGCGCATTATTTGCATTCGGATCTATCTCAGCTATCTCTTCAAAACTAAAATTATCCTGATTCACGGCCCCTATGTAGTTGTCACCCATAAGTAATTCGGACAGGCAACTACTTTAAATTATTATACAGGGGCCTAATTCCCGATCCAATGTAATTTTGAGTATACAATCTTCGTAAGTTTTAAACAAAAGACAATTGCATAATATTTGTTAAGTGTTGTCACAAAGATATCCGTAGCAACATTTCTAAGAAACATGTTGCAAGAACAACGCTTTTGTATGGAAAGTAGAAAATAAAACAGTAGGATATAATATAGCACCTGCAAGATACTAAATACTGTGACTAATTGTTTCTGTTTTCTGTTTTGAACAACATTTAAACACACAATATACATGTTCATTTTCTTCATTTTTTGTTATTGTTGGGGTAAATTTTTCTTTGCAAACCTCCGCACTATAAGAAAAGTGTATATGATGATAAAATACCATAATGAGGTTAATTGAAAAAAATCAAGCGCTACTCTCTCAAGATATCTGAATCTGCAAAGTGCAAACGTATATACAAATTAAATTATGTGAAGAGATATTACTAAAACTAAAACTTATACTAAACGAGGACTGGTACTGAGACACTCAAATCTATTCAGGAAATAAGGGAAACGAATGACATTTATCTAGGAAACGGCAAGATACAAATCCTATGCATGCATATGAACATTCAAATAGTGTCCTGAATATAATCCAATTAATCAGAGTTGTCATTTTTAAGTACCTTAAATTCATTGATTTGCTGCAATTTTTGTTTCTTGTCTGAGTGATTGTCCCGCTGTCTGATAATTAGTATTACCAAACTTACGTCTACTAGAGTCTGG
>JAECUM010024419.1:0-25171 GCA_016617855.1 Megalonaias nervosa
TACGGGGTATATATTTTTTTGTGATCGCAATAGAAGGTTTCATGGAAGTTGAACGAGTAATTTCATTATTTAATGCAGATATCACACCTGGTAACCTCGCAACTCATTCACGAGATCTCTCACCGGATTTAAAGTCAGTAGATATTTCTTTTGCATATTGGTATCCAAATAACCGCTCGGCAAGTGTTCGATTAAATCGTTCAACAATTGCCTGATCACGATGAATTTCAGTATGTCCTCGTCTGATTTTAACATTATGTTTCTTCATCAACGATAATACTGTACCAAGAAATTCTTTGCCCGGATCAACCTGTAATAACTGTGGCCATCGCAAAAATCCTCGCTGATAAATTCGTTCAAATGCAGATGCAACTTCAAACGCTGTCTTTGTTGATAATGGTTCAGCATCTTTATATCTACTTGCAACATCAACGACAGTTAATGCATATTTGTATGTGTGTGATTTTCGTCCACGTGTTTTAACAGTATCATGTGGTAAAAACAAAATATCTGCTTGATGAACCTCATTAGGGACGCTGACATCAAAATGTGAATATTGAATATTTTTAGGTGGTGGTAGATAAATTTGCCATATTGCCTGTCGTGCTAACCACGCTGCAGCAACAGAACGTGAGACTTTTGCTGCTTCAGATAATTTAGTAATCGCTGATCTACCTCTCCAATATCCTCTTTGGCTATAATAAATGGATTCCATTATAATATTTATATAATTAATTACCAGCCCCTAACATTATTTTACTTTTCATGGCAGATTTTACTAGAAAAGTAACTAATTTATCTCTAACAGATTTTTTAGGTATAGAATTTAATGCATGAATCAATTTTACATCTGCGAGATGCCTTTGTTGTAAATCTTTACTTTTATACGCAACATCATGAACATGACACACTTGATCAATCTTATTTACTGGATGCTCTCCTGATCTTGGTTGATCTTGATCATCAAGTCGGATGTCAAGTCGAGTTCCAGGACCACAATAATTATATCCTGGTAAGTGTTTTTCCCCCGGATATTTAGCCCACGGAGTTCCTGGTAATTTTCCTAATAAAGCGGCTATATCTCCACCTGTCTTTGTTTTAACAAATTTGTATTTCTTCGTGCCACATTTTACACATTTACCCGTCAGTGCACGTCGTTTATTTTTTGTTATTATTGTTGTCAGTCCAGTAGTGGGTGTAGATAATCTACATCGAACACAATATAGACTCATGTTATTAATAATATGGATACAATAATTGATTTTTCGGCGACACGAAAACAGGAACCAGCAAAGCACCATCCAGCATTATCAAATTCGATAAGGATGATTATAATAGGTCCGTCTGGATCAGGTAAAACACAATTATTATTAAATTTAATAATGAGATGTCTTAGATGGAGCAAATTATATTTAATAGCACCGTCTGTAGATGATCAGCACTGTTACGAAGTACTTAAGGATTTTAACGAGAAAGCGAAATCAGTTAATAAAGACGGAGACGATATTATTGATTTTATCAACGATATTGATGAAGCCCCGTCTGTAGATGACTTAGATGGATTCATTAATAATCTCGTAGTATACGATGATGTAATGCTGGACAAACAATCTAATCCAGCTAGAATATTTTCTCGAGGTCGTCACAAAAATACTGACGTGATTTATGTTACACAAAGATATACACAGATACCTAAAGTGATCAGAGACAACTGCAATATTTTGGTTGTGTTTAATGGAGTAGATAATTATACTCTACAGAATATTTATTATACTTGGTGTTCAGGGGATATGGATATGATTAAATTTAAAAACTTCTTTTCAAAAGCACAAGCTGTTCCGTTTGGATTTATTACAATAAATCTACATGACCCAAGATCTAGATATCGTGTAGGTCTAGATAAAATCTTTGGTCCTTGATTTTATCAAGAATTACAGCAGCAGGGAGGGTGAATGACAAAAATTGAGTGACCTACCGAGTAAACTAAACGCACTATAACACAAAAAACAAAAATGTCAAAAATAAATTAACAAAAATGAGCTAACTAAAATGATTTATTATCCGTTTTTTCAAAATATACGGTAATAATATTGTTAGGAGGGTTCGGTTTATCATTATTGACCTTATTTTCAGCCCCTGTAGGAACCCTTATTTTTGTAAAATAAGGTCTGTACAAAAGTGGTCTGTTCACCCTCCCTGCTGCTGTTGTACTTGTACGAAAAGCAACCGATGATGATGCAATATGGCGACCCCCCGGTGTTGATGCTGGTAAAGTAATTCTTACAAAACTTTCATTGTGGATGCCAGTAATGACTCCATCAATATCTGAAGAACAAAGATTAATTTCTTTTATGGATCAAGGTGGTAAATCGATGCTATCATGGTTAACAATGACCACAGATTCTATCCAGAGTAACATTAATGGTTTATTTACATGGCAAATACCTTCTCAGCAAGGTGTTTCTGCACCACGACATATATTTATTGCATTTCAAGACATAGAAAGATTAAACAATCAAAATCGTACTGCAATGATATTTGACAATCTTGGTGTTTCCGAGGTTTCGTTGAGAATAAATGGACAACAAGAACCATCCGAGGATATTTTATTAAATTTTGGGCAAAATCATGTAGCACGTACATATCGTCGTTTAATGACATTCATGGGACGTGATCAAAATGTTGATACTGGTTTACAAATATCACAGCGAGATTTTACAACTTTATATCCAATCTATTATTTTTCACTAGAACATTTAGATTTATTCAGACAATCTGTTGTTGACATATATTTTCGAGCTCGTGTGACAAGAGGAGTTATTGCTAATTATAGAGCAATCGCTGTTATACTCAGCGATAAATCAATGTTACTTGAAGGTGTTGGTGGACGAATGAGAGTTGTTGATGCTCCAGTAGAAAACATGTAATTAGATCGCTCATAATATTATAATGTCATATAATCACGTTAATGTCAGTCTGACTCCTGGTCAGATTAAAAGATTACAATCAGCATCAAAAGATAACTGCGGAATAAAAATATTGCTAAAAAGAGAACAAATGAGCGGTGCAAATAAATTATATCTTACAGAACGTCTGCTCAGGCATTTCAATGAAGCCAAAAAATCAAATAAAGGTATAAAACTTAATCTTTCTGCGGGTGCCATTAAAGACATCGCTAAGACGGGTGGTATATTTCCACTTCTTGCAGCTATACCAGCATTAATAGCCGCTACAGCCCCAGCTGTTGAAAAAGCAGCTGCATTAGGCGCTGTTGGAACCGCTGCTGGAATGGCATTAAAGAAAGCAACCGGACAGGGAATAAAAACCTCCAAAAAAAAAGGAAGGGGTCTAAGATTACCAGGGACCCCATATTCATGGTACGGAAAGGGTCTAAGACTTCCCGGGACAGTTCATTGATTTTGCCCATGTCCAAATTTGATTTACTTGATGCTGCTAAAAAATTAAAAATAAAAAACTTCAGAGGTGTTTTTATGCGTGATCAATTACCAAGAAAACCAAACAATATTGAAACTGGTATTATTAATCTCGATAAAAACTCTGGCCCTGGCACTCATTGGGTTGGATATGCAATTGATCCACGTGGAATTATTTATTTTGATTCATATGGACTAGCACCACCAAAAGAATTTTAGAATATGTTAGCAGTGATAAAATCGCTCCAATCTGGTATTCAACATTACCAACAAAAAAATTAACTGATCCACCAATATGTGGTCGAGAAGTACTCGCTGTACTTGATACTGTATCAAAATCAACGAAACCACCTCATAAAGCTGTACACGATTATACTACGTTGTCACATTTAAATAGACATTAGTAAATATAATGGTAGATATTTACGGAAGATCTTCACGTGGTAAAGCTGAGCAGCAAGGTGATTTATCTAAATATGCAACTCTTGATCAGCTCAGAAATGAAATCAATGATTTATTAAACATTACAAGTGTGGATCAAAATGAAGTCGTTGTTTTTCAGGATAAAGAAGGACGATTAAAGACAAGGAATATACAACTGCCAGATGTACTCATACGAATTCCTACTGCGGTTGTTGATAATATCGTTACTTTTACTGATCAAGGTAAAATACAAGATTCCGGTAAGTCAGTTAACGATTATATCAAGAAAGCTGGTGATTCATTCACGGATAACATTATTATGAATCGAAATAAAATTATAGACCTTGGAATCCCAACCGCAGATAATGACGCTGCAACGAGGAAATACGTCGACGATCAAGAATCTAAGTACGTATTAGCCAACGGTGGTATAATGCGTGCATTTCTCAACATGAATAATAATGGTATTAATAATCTCAGAACACCAGAATATGATTTTGATGCTGCAACGAAAAAATACGTCGATGATAAGAAAATTCCAGTAACAACTTCGTTAAAAACAATCAATGATGAAATGACTACACTCAATACTAATTTTACTAATCACGTACAAACGTTTTTAAATTTTCGCAGAAACGTGAACAGAACCACTAATGAATTTTTTGGAAGTCCACCAATTGTTGATTTTAAACTCTCCGACGTTAACACAAAACTCAATGATATTGTCAGTGGAATCCCTAATATTGTTCAAAAAACTGATCTGATTAAAATTCCACATAAACAAATTAAAAATATCGTGTACACAGTAGCATCAGAATCATCAACATGGACACCAGAAAATAACACTCTCGAACATACCGCAGAAGTAAGTGGGTTATACAGGCTGTCCATGTATGGTTTGGAAATTACTGCGGCCACTTCATCATCACCAAATGTATATCATAATCCTCTACTGGTGATGCTAAATAAGGACACCAAAGAAACATTTACGTTGACATCAACGGAAATGCCCCCGAGACGTTACTGGTGGTGTCTGGAATTCGTAGCTGAAACTCCTCCCAATTAATTACTTAACGTCATTAAATAATAATGAATCAAACCTCAATCGTCGTTCAACGTCACAGATACAATCAAATATGTAAATGTCAGATTGAATTAAAAAATATCATCGACGATTATACAGTAAAAGTAAAAAAATATCGCAGACGTATGGTTGTCATTGATATAATTGTTTACTCAGTTTCTGCTGTTATTGCTGGAGCCGGATTATTATTATCAACAATAACAACGACAGCGCCTGCAGTTGTAACAATTGTCGTTTCAACTTCAACGACTATCGCAGGCATTCTCAGTATTATCGCTAAGAAGATAGCTACATGTACAAATACTAAATTACACGAGTATATGATGAAATTATATACAGCAAAAACAGCTTATTCTAAATTATCGTCATATATTTCGTTGTACCTCAGTGATGGTAAAATATCTGATGAGGAGTTCGCAACGATAATGAAAACCTATCATGAAGCATTTAGTGATAAAGTCACTCACAATAACCAAGGCGAAAAAATGGAGAATTAAATAATAACAATAATAAAAATGTCAACGTCCTTGACTGAGTCCTCGACAGCGTCGAGAGAATTACTTCAACAGATCGTCACTAATACATCACCGTCAAAAACTACTATGATATCATTAAGTTCGACCAATCCTGAGTTTAGCGTTACCTTTCCAACCGCAATTCCAGCAAAAGATATAGCCCTAGCACAATTACGAGTTTATTATAGCTGGCCAAATATTAGATCAAAACCATTCGGTGGACTACAACCGAATAATTCATTAGTATTTGCAAATAAGAATAAGCCTGATGGAACTCCTGATTGGCAAGTAGTTGCTATTCCAACGGGCAGTTATCAAATAGAACAAATCAATGATGAGTTTCAGCGCAGAATTAAATCTATTACAGGAAAAGAATCAAAAATAGCAATTACTGTTTACGAACCAACATTATCAGCGGTAACTGAAATAAATTCTCCTGATTATTCTGTAGATATTTATCAAAGTTCGATTAGATCAGTATTAGGTTGGCCAGATATTTCACCAGTTTATAAAGGCCCACCAGAACCACAACGATCTGATTTCGTTACAGATAAAAGAATATTTATAAAACTTCCAGAATATCGGAAAAGTGGTAAATATCCATTTTACAAAGAAGATGGACTTGAAAAACTTGCAGCTCAGTTTACACAACATTTTTTGGATATAACCGTAAGTAAAAAAATGAAAGAGAACGTTTGATAACAATTAATGTTGAACAAATTAATAAAGTTTTTAATCCAATCAAATCTGAGTATGAACGTGTACTTAATAATCTACAAAATTTATTTTCCAACATCAACAATTATTATGATGATGATATAAAAAATCAGTTAATTGAAACAGTACAACATTTGAATCAAGTTGTATCAGACATAGAATATACAAATAAGGTTTTTACTGATAGAGAGAAAAGATTAATGGATTCAGGTATCGATGATTATTTTGGGGGTTATATAGTTAATGAAGATGGTCCAGTTCAGCATATACATGAAAAACCTTTATTTAAAACAGTATTTCTTAAATATTATGGAATTACAGAAGAACAATTACCAGCATTTACAATTCCAGGATTTGATCATAAGGAAATGAAGAAATCAGTTAATGATCTTATTGATGAACACTTTAAAAGAATATGTGATTCATGGAGAAAATTAATCCCGACACCAACCATTCTTAAATATAATAATAATCCGTATGGTGAAGGCCGTCATATCTCACCTGGTATTGTTAATATAACATCAACAATCGCAGTCAATCTAATATGTGACGTAATTGATGGTAGCTATCAAGTAGATCTTGAAAAATCCACTCAAGCTCAACAAGGATATATATATATTATATTCATTCAGTCCTCAAGTACCTCCTGAGTGGTTAATTGTATCTGAGCCAATTAATCCAGTTTATCTACGTGTACATAATCCGCTATTATCAAGGATACGTTTCAAGCTTACTGACCAGGCTGGACACCTGTTGGATCTAACACAAGAATAACTAAATTTTAATCTATATGTTCGCTCGTAGAACGTCCGAGTAAATATTCCCTGATATAATCAGAGGAAAAAAATAATCTCATTCTGAAATAATATATTTATTTTTTTTTACTGATTTTTCATGATCTGATGGGTTAAACAGTGCTCTGATTAATGAAATGGTTACAAATTCTTTAATCTGATGGGTTAAACAGTACTCAAAATCATTAAAATCTGAATAATAATCAATTCCTATTGAGGCAATTGTACATATAATGAAGCGAGATAACTCTGTACTCTCTGTAGAGTAAATTAAGCAATTATCCCCCCCGTCGCTGTGTCAATTCATAAGACCACGAAGATATTTTGTTCTCCTTCATCAAAACGGTTAATTATTTAACGATTTATTTGTTCTCTGTTAGCAATTAGCTGTCACTGGAGCAGTAATTTGTAATAGAAAAGGATATTTATGCACCTTTTGACTCTGATGACTTTAAATCACGTCGGCTTAATACAGGTGCGTAATTACAAATCAGAGTTATTTTTAGCTCTTATAAACACACCTGTATACATGTATTTAACTTAACGAACGGATAACTTATACAGAAAATGTAATGTGCGATTATGTTATGAATTGTGTTTGAAAATTGAAGTAAATCCATGCTACAGTTCTACAATACTTGTGATTTTATTCAGTATATACTGCTCGTACGTAATTTGCCTGCTTAGTCAGTGTTGGGTTAACTATATAATAATTTTAAAACGTCTATATGTATGAATCGGAAAAGTGGCTCAGTGCTATAGCGTTGGACTATGATACTGACGGCGTGGTTCGATTCCTGTGGCTGACGAGTGTCGACAGTATTCGGAACGATGCCATTTTTCTAAGATAATTGGGGGACGCAAGCAACCCCTTGAGATTTCATGTACCCCCTCACCATGTTGAACAACGTGGTGAGTGCAGTTTTGCATTTACCCCGGGGTTTGATTAGGGGGGGGGGGGTACATGAAATCGCTTGCGTCCCCAAAATAAACAGTAGGGTGATGTGAACTCGTGACCTTGTGACCTCACTGAAGGGTACCCACATAGGGGCATTCAGAAAGAATGTCCGCCGGACCAAAAAGTCTCAATAAGGTGCCTGTGGACCATAAGACAGGTCTTAACCGATGAAAGAGTGCCTTTACGAACAAAAAAAGGACTCTTAGGACCTTATTGGTAAAGGACCCCAGTGGAATGGTAGACTGACCGTCATCGCTGCTGTTTATTTTTGACTTTTATTTGTATTTTAAATAAATATTTATATATATAATGAATTACGATATATATAATGAATTACGAAAATATTAATGATATTATTTCTGCTATTGAAAAATTAAAACATGACGGAATAAAGATATCTGATAATCTTGATCCTCAGAAAATTATGTGTGATTTTGAATCATTGCAAAAAACGAAAATTCGAGAATAAATTTACATTACCATTATAGATTCATGAAATTAATTTATCAGTCTATGTTAGAATCTTTGGCAATGGTAGACGACACACACTTGAAGCTATTTATACCTCTTGCACGTTCTATCGAAAAAATAAGAACCGAATTGTCTCACGAGTATGAAAGAAAAAAGATTATGGAAAATCGTGCAATGCAGTTGAGAAAGATTATGTTATTTGATTCTGTCAAAAGTGAAAGTGACACTGAGAGCAGCGACAGTGAAGGTGGACCCTTGACTGTGGTGATGGCTAAACAAAACCCTTGGCAAAATTGACAGAGTCGAACTATATACAGTAAAAAAATATTTATTCTGTTGTTTTTTTTAATTTTAAGGTAAGAGGACAGAGTTATCTCGTTTCGTTTCATTATACATACCGGAACGTAATTTTTTGTTTAAATTTTTTCGAAAATGCTGATCTAGTAATATTATCTGCCACAAATTTTATTGAACGCCTGCAAATACCAAAATATTTACCAGCCTCATTCATTGATGGGAAAACTATTTCTTCACCAGTACCTGCATTTGTAGATATAATCGACTTAGGAGTTTTAGAATTAATACCGGTGTTCCCAAATGTAGAATTCTGACTCCGTGTGACAATTCGTAAATTTTCTAAAGAATTATCTTTCGGGTTTGAATTTATGTGATCAATTACAAGTTCATCTTCGATGACCCCATGGAAACATTCGTAGATGAACCTATGTGATAAATATTTTTTTCCCCAGCACTAAACATGATATATCCAGCATTAATAACACCACCGACTGGGTTTTTTTTAATCGACAGTGCCTGATTACACCATCTCGATACGCTTCATAATTTTTAATTATAGGATGCGTTACAAATTCTTTTTGCTCCATTTATATAATAATATTATTTGTTTAAATCATTATTTTGAAAATCTAGCGAGATAATCTTCTGCGGTTTTTATAGGAGATTTCCCTGACAATGTCAAGGTATTATTTTTTTCTTATCATAGTATCGTTTTAGTTCTCTGTATTTTTTACCACCGCATTTTACACACAACTGAGTTTTTCCTCTGACTCCAACACCACATTGCACACACGGTTTTGGTCCTAGACTACTATGTCTAACTCTTTGCATATGGTAGCTACAGAATTCATTTACACATGCTTTGTAACAAGGAGAAGTATATCCGATCATAAGACAAATACATCGATTCTTTGTTTGAATATATATTTATATATACTAAAATTTAATTTAAATATATATTTGTCTTAATTATAATAATGGAGGAATTATCCGCAATTGAACCTTCCGCCGTCTCAGCGGGGGCTAGATTTGATCTTGACAGACTACCAGAATATAAATTTAGTTCTTCGATGCAAGATCTGGCTTTAACAAATGAGGATGTAACCAAACGTATCCGTGAAGCCAAGAAGGAATTTCGTGACGATGGTGCGGCTCATGTGTGGTCAACATTCAGGATCGGAAATGTTGTCAATACTATAATAAATGACAGACGAGGAAAAGAGATTATTAACCACCTTGATGTTCAAAAATATTTTATTTTAATAAAATTTATTGTAAGGACAGACGACGACACTTGGATTATCCGTGACAAATATGATCCTGTACGCATGCAGTCGGGAAATAATAGTGTTCTCTTGAATAATAAATCCAAACCCGGAATACTTACTGGTATTGACAAACCATATTATGAACGAACCTATCCTGTGACTGCTGTTGTCTATGCAATATATCCGCTGAATAATAAACCTAACGTTGCGGATCTCAAGCCGATGAGACTGTCAGAGTCAAGAATAAATTGTGTAGCTGAACGGGTTACAGAACACTTCACAAACGCAATACGTGGTAATGGTTTAACAGATTTACGACGTAAAAAATAAATACATGGGCAGAAGCAGTTAAAGATACTGGAGCATCTATTAAAGATGTTGCTGAGCAGGGAAAGCTATTAAAATTTCCAATAACAGTGAAGACGTTAACTGGAGAGATTTTATATAAATCGAAATATGAATCTAGAGGAGCTTCGATAGATATTATTGATCATAACGCACATGCATGGACTATGGCAGTAACAATATTTCCACGGGATAGGACAGTTAAATTGTATAATGGTCATATATTTGATGTTATCAGGAATATCAGTAAAAGTGACCCTGTATCTGTTTGGTTATTTCAAAGTTCAGAATATGATTATCATGATCATATTATACGGCGTAATGGTGATATTTATCGTACAGAATCTCTTCATGTAGAAATGAAAAATCTTGCATTAAAATATACTTCTGACGATGTCAAGGTTGGACAATTACTGAATAATTGTTTTACCGTTCCATCAGTCGCTGCTCACTTTGCTCAGGAGAAAAATTCATGGAAACCGACACGATCGGAATTTCTTGAAGATGTCCAGAAAAGTTGTATTGAATATGGACACGGTGGATTATGGAATACTAAATACGATTATAGCGAAGTTATCTCAGTTGATATGGTAGCATGTTATCCTGGAAGTTTTCTTGGATACGGAGAGTGTTCTAAATACTTTAAGAGATTTGGACATCCATCACATGAGATGACCAGAGTTGCGATAAACGGACCTTTACCAGATTTTGACTTAACCGGATTAGCATATATAGAATCATTCGAGTTTACAGAAAATCTCCATCCGATTACTTATGCTTGGTTTCGAAAACATTTTTCAGAAAAATTTTGGGTTCCAATAGTACTATTACGATATATGCTCGATGCTGGAATTTTAATATCATCAAAGGTAAATGAAGCGATTATATCGTATCGTCCACAGAAGCAAGTTTGGTTACCAGAACCGGATAGATTTAATATTGATGATGTCAGGAAAGAATTTCCTGATCTTAATGAAGATGACATTGTTAAAATTGCTGATAATATATATAAATGCAGGAAAGAAAGCGATGAGAAACTTGCAAAAGATCTTGGTAGAAAGATAATCGGTAAATTTACACAAGGAGGATCATATGATCATAAACGACACTGTACAAGATTAATTATGGACGATGCTGAACTAGATTTTATAATTGCTGATACAACGGAAAAACACATTTATAAATCGAAGTAATGCTTATTTATCAGACGGAACCAAACTAGGTACAATTGTAAGCTATATTGATGGTGACTCACCGCAGTTTACTCATTTAAGATCTTCAATGCTAGCCTACGTTTCGATAAATCTACTGTCGATGATAAATAGATTTCCTCGTTACGCTGTCAGAGTTGCTACGGATTCGTTTAATATAAATAAAAAATATACGGATTTGTTAAAACCGCTACTTGGTATTGGTGAATGGGGATCATGGAGAATAAAACAAGAAAATATACTTAGTTATTCTGAATCTGCCGACGTTGAAATTAAGGAAATATATTATAAAAATAATCAAATATCAGAATTGTCATCAGCACCATCTGTATATGATCCTGTGGCCAGACATATGACTGTTTATCTTAATGGATGCGGTGGTTCAGGTAAAACAACTCGTGTTATTTAATTATTCCTGAACAACCATTCAGATATAATTGTTTTGACACCGACACATAAACTCGCCAGAGAAATAAAAGAAAGAGGAGTAAAATCATGTACATATCATAGTTTCTTCAGATGGTGCGGAGACACATGGACTCCTGAGCGAATGGGTGAGAAATATATACCTAAGTAAATTATCTGGGACGAGATAGACACGGTATCGTTGGAAATATTAAAACTATTCCTTGAATGGTTATTAACTAAAAATACTGCTGTAATAATGTGTGGCGATCATGGTGAACCACCACCCTTTATTGGTCAATCTCCGCATGAGTGGTTAAAAAATAATGTAGATTACTACGAAGAAATAAATGATGATCATAGAGCTATTGATGAATCGTTGAAAGAGTTTAAAAGGTTAATCAGACTGCAGCCAGATAAAATACAATATGAGATAATGCGTAAAGTAATTCCAGAACCTACTATGAATGATTTTTTGAATTTATGGAGACCTGCTGATTTGATAGTTGTGAGTAGAAAAATAGTTTGTGATGAACTGCAAGAGAAATTATTTCTGTTACATAAAGAAAAGTTTTCAAATCTACCTGCACCATTACGTTATTGCCCAGCAGATACTCGACGACAGAATATTGAAGTTGAAATTCCTGGTGGTGGAATACAAAATCTTGTATTGAATGATATTGTTTTGGTTGCTGTTGATGTCGTTGAGAGTGCGTTGAGCATGGATAAAACTCCATGGACGTTAGGATACGCTATAACGATTCACTCGTCACAGGGATTAACTATTTCTGATACAAATATCTGGATTGTCGATGATCGGATCGAATGGTCAAATTTAGTTTATCTCGCAGTATTTCGAGTCAGAAGAATATCTCAGCTGCACAGGGTTATTATGAAATTTACAGAAAATAATGATCAAACTGTTAGCAATGACGTAATAAGAAAAAAACTATCTGGTTATAAGCAATGTGACAAAAAAATAAAAATAAAAAAAAAAAAAAAAAAAAATAAGCGTGACTTTGATATTGATACTGAATTAATTATAACACTAAAGCAACGACAGAACAATCATTGTGCAAGTTGTAACTGTAATATGCTATGGCAGTATTCAAACAATAATCCAAGACAATTTACCGTAGACAGAATTAATAGTGATCTTGGTCATACACGTGATAATGTGATGCTGACATGTCTTGAATGTAATCGATGTAGAGGTGCTAGTTTACGTAAGTGAAGGTGGTGGCAATTGTGTGTCCTCAGGAATTACTTGTAATTGTTCAAGTACAAATCCACGTTGAGGAGACGTCGAATCTAGTCTGTAGATTGCAGGTCTACCAGTGGATCTAACCACGCTAGAAATTGTATGTGTGGTCACACTCCAGATAGGATCAGTTGCTCTTTTTTTACCACCTTCAAGTTCACCAGGTTCATATAAATATCTTACAGTTACATTACCTAATACTGGTTGAGAGGAAGGTTCACGTCGGTGTATTGGTATATATTTTTTTGTGATCGCATTAGAAGGTTTCATGGAAGTTGCACGAGTAATTTCATTGTTTAACGCAGCTATCACACTTGGTAACCTTGAAACCCATTCACGAGATCTCTCCCCGAACTTAAAGTCAGTGGATATTTCCTTCGCATATTGATATCCAAATAACCGCTCAGCAAGTGTTCGATTAAATCGTTCAACGATTGCCTGAACACGATGAATTCAGTGTGTCCTCGTCTGATTTTAACGTTATGTTTTTTCATCAACGATAATACTGCACCAAGAAATTCTTTGCCAGGATCAACTTGTAATAGTTGTGGCCATCGTAGACCACATTGTGGTCCGGATCCTCGTTGATAAATTCGTTCAAACGCAGATACAACTTCAGTTGCTGTCTTTGTTGATAATGGTTCCGCTTCTTTATATCTACTTGCAACGTCAACGACAGTCAATGCGTATTTGTAGGTGCGTGATTGACGTCTACCAATTTTAATGGTGTCATATGGTAAAAATAAAATATCTGGTTGATGAACTTCATTAGGGGTGCTGACATCAAAATGTGCATACTGAATTTTTTTAGGTGGTGGTAGATAAATTTGCCATATTGCCTGTCGTGCTAACCAATTTGCAGCAACAGAATGTGAGACTTTTGCTGCTTCAGCAAGTTTACTAATCGCTGCTCTGCCCCTCCAATATCCTCTTGGGCTATAATAAACAGATTCCATTATAATAGTTATATAATTAATTACCAGCCCCTAACATTAATTTACCTTTCATAGCAGTTTTTACTAGAAAACTAGCGAGTTTTTCTCTGAGAGATTTATTGAGTATAGAATTTAACGCATGAATCAATTTCACATCTGCGAGATGCCGTTGTTGTAAATCTTTGCTTTTATACGCAACATCATAAACATGACACGCTTGATCAATCTTATTTATTGGATACTCTCCAGGTCTTGGTTGATCTTGATCATCAAGTCGGATATCAAGTCGAGTTTCAGGACCACAATAATTATATCCAGGAAGATGTTTCTCACCGGGGTATTTAGCCCATGGAGCTCCTGGTAATTTCCCTAATGAAGCAGCGATATCTCCACCTTTGACTGACAAGTCAAGAGGAATAAATTTATATTTTCTTGTGCCACATTTTACACATTTGCCTGTAATTGCACGTCTTTTATTTTTTGTTGTTATTGTTGTTAATCCAGTGGTGGACGTGAATGCTCTGCATCGAACACAATATAAATTCATATTATTTATTATATGGATATAATTGACTTCTCAGCGACACGAAAACAAGAACCAGTAAGGCACCATCCAGCACTACCAAATTCTATTAGAATGATTATAATAGGTCCATCTGGATCTGGTAAGACACAATTATTACTTAATCTGATAATGAGATGGCTCAAGTGGGATAAATTATATTTGGTAGCACCATCTGTAGATGATCAACGGTGTTATGAAGTACTTAAAGATTATAACAAAAACGCAAAATTGCTGAATGAAGACGGCAATGATGTTGTTGATTTTATTACCGATATTGATGAAGCTCCATCTGTAGATGACCTAGATGGATTTATTAATAACCTCGTAGTATATGACGATATTATGTTAGATAAACAATCAAATCCAGCTTGGATATTTTCCAGAGGCAGACATAAAAATACTGACGTGATTTATGTTACTCAGCGATATACACAAGTACCTAAAGTGATCAGAGATAACTGCAATATTTTAGTTGTGTTTAATGAAGTAGATAGTTACAAAATATTTATTATACTTGGTGTTCAGGGGATATGGACATGATCAAGTTCAAAAACGTCTTTTCAAAAGCACAAGCTGTTCCGTTCGGATTTATTACGATAAATTTACATGACCCAAGATCTAGATATCGAATAGGTCTGGATAAAATCTTTGGTTAATTACAACAGCAGAGGAGGTGAACGACCAATATTGAGTGACCCGGCGAGTAAACGAGTCGCATAAAAATTTGAAAAAAATACGTCAACGATGGAATAACAAAAACGAAATAACCCAGACGATTTGACGTTATTGTGGTCTGTTTTCCACCGTATGGAAATATGCTCGGTTAGAGGCTTCAGTTTAACGTTATTGACCTTATTTTTCAGCCTTTGTAGGAACCTTTATTTTTTATAAATAAGGTCTCCAGCAAAAAAAGTCTGTTCACCTCCTCTGCTGCTCAATATTTTGTCTCTGTGCCTTTGTGGTTCATTTGAAATCGACGCTAAATACAGTTGATTGTGCACAGTTAAAAGCCCTAACAATGATTGGTCAATGAAAACTATGTGACCGCTACTTGGGAATCCAGGGCCCATTAGGGCATCGGTCGTTATCATAAGTAAATAATGTAAAAAGTATACCGAACATCATTATACTACCCATAAATGTACTAACGCAAGCATAAGCAATTCTATGGTTAGATAATGCGCATAGCAGTAAGGAGAGAAGACTGAGAAGACTGATAACTGAATTAAAGAATGAGGATCCGTAGACTTTTCAGAGTTAAGGATGCAAAAATAATTCCGCATGAGTAGTGGGACACTATAGGGTCATATGAGTACATAAGGAAAAAAGTGGTCCGACACTCTGGGGACAAAGGGGAATTTATCATTGTGGGCCTGTTCTAGGAACAATGGGAATTTAAAAGAGGGAATGTATAGCCACAGTGTATTGGGCCTGTATAGCGACAAGGGGAATTTAACATAGCGACAAGGGATTGGGACTGTCTAGGGTCAATGGGAATTTAACATAGGGAATGTATAGCGACAATGTTCTGGGCCTGTCTCCGAACAAGGGGAATTTAACATGGGTGGGCCTGTCTAGGGACAAGGGAAAATTTAACATAGCGACAAGGGATTTGGACTGTATAGCGACAAGGGAAATTTACCATAGCAACAAGGGATTAGGACTGTCTAGAGACAATGGGAATTTAACATGGTGGAACCATCTGGGGTACTAGATAGGAACTGAACATGGATGGGACTGTATAGGGACAAGGGGAATTTGATAGGGTGACGTCAGGGTACTGGACACTGGGGAGACAATGACAACAATGTTGCAAGTGGCTGACTTCAGTCGAGCGGAGTAGTTAAGAACAGTGTTGCAAGTGGCTGACCTGAATATGCGCTACTCTAGGGACAAAGAACAAATAGAGACATAGACATAGTTATAAACATACATTGATTTATCTACATAAATCTATCACACAAACGTATCATACGGACAAGGGGAAATTTAACATGGGTGGGACTGTCTAGGAACAATGGGAATTGAACATGGGCATATCTAGGGACAAGGGATCTTGAACACGGATGGGCCTGTCTAGGGACAATGAGGAAATTGTATATGGTCTGTCTAGGGACAAGGGTGTTTGAGGGCCAAACACAACAGAGTCGGACAGACATATACAAATACAAACCCGATATTTATATATAAAGCATTACCTAGACCTGAAATTATGTTGGCGGTGTTCATAAATTTCCATAATTGAATGACGCTATAAATAGCTATAATCAAGGAAAAGACCAACGCCAAAATGGATGTGACTAAAAATAACGTTAAAATTACGAAATTATTCCAGAAATTTAACGGAGACTAAACATATTCCTGAATATTGGGTTACATTGGTGTAGACTAAAATGGATAAACCTAGTGGCTATTTATAGCCTCAAATTATGTGACGATCCTGTTTAAAAACACTAGTATCTATTTATAGCTACAACCTGTGGAAATTCCTTTGGAAAAAACCCAAATCTATATTTATAGCCTCAAAATTTCTAGTTTCAAAGACGTCACTGTACTGTACACTAGGGGGAAAATGGCAACAGTGTTGTAAGTGGCTGATCTGAATACGCGCTAATGTAGGTACGTAGGTAGGTGAAATGAATTTGATAGGGACAAAGGGAGTTTTATAGGGACAAACAAAGACCAACACACACACACACACACACACACACACACACACACACACACACACACACACACACACACACACACACACACACACACACACACACACTCCAAACATGTGTTAGATTAGAATGTAAACGATGAAGATTAAATGTCACAAAATAGACTATCCCTTACACAACATAAAATACTATCCATTACATCAACTATACAATTTAACACCCTTAAACACACTGTCCCAAAAGTCTTGTGTTTTAGCTCAGAATGTAAACGAAGAAGATGAATCTCACAAAAAAGACTATCCTTTACACCACAAAAACGCTATCCATCACACCACTATATCATCCAATATCCCTATTCTATTCAACATCCCATACACACACTATCACAGGTGGCAATTTTTAGTTTAGAGTTGAAGAGAAGAAGATGAAATCCCACAAAAATACTCTCACATACCTTATATACCATCCAACATCTCATTATGCACTTTATCCTAAATGCCTTGTGTTAGCTCAGAATGTAAGTGAAGAAGATGAAATCGCACAAAATAGACTATCTCTTGCACCACAAAAATTGCTATACATCACAATAACTATACCATTTAACACTCTCTAAACACACTATCCCAAAAGATTTTTGTTTTAGCTCAGAATGTAGACGAAGAAGATGAAATCTTACAAAAGAACTATCCCTTACACCACAAAAATATCACCCATCACACCACTATGCTATCCTGCATATCATATTCACTACCCCAAATGCCCCCTTTATCCCATTATTGTTCTACTCCCGCTCTAGTCCTCCATTCTTATTCCTGGCGGTGCTGCCGAGCAAAGCGGGTCGACTTGAGCCATTGGTTTGGACATTTTATTGACATTGTTTATATATCCTATTTAATGGCACAAACAATGCCTATCAGTGTCACAAGTAATGACACTCTGAGTGTGCCTAATGTAGTAGATATTGTTTGTAATTTTATATATAATGGGATCCAAAGCTTTAGTCTTTACCAACGCGCTAGGCTGATCGTTTAGGGCTTTATCATTGTTCATCAATACATAAATAATAAGAAATACTAACAAAGAGTTATAGAATGATAAGTATTGTTATATAGTTTGTTCGTTAAGTAAATGATATTGAACCGAGCACATAGAAAGGCTCCGAATATCATGTTTATTACACAATATATTTCACTTATAGGCATATAGGAAAGTGTTATTTATAGGCAGATTATAGTGACGTATATTAGGTTTATAGTGTGTAATTTACGTAAGTTCCGTTTAATGACACAAACAATGCCTATCAGTGGCAGAAATAATGATACTTTTGTGTGTGCCTAATTTAGTATATATATATATATATATAAAGAATACAACTCATATGGCGAATAACAGCCCTTTCAAGCGCACTGGATCCGGCAAGGGATCAGGTGTGTCAGGGATTGATTGAGATAAATGCAATAAACTGACGACGAACAGTGCAAAACCAGTATCTAACTAGCCTGAGCGCTTTCGACTCTTAATGAGTCTTTTTCAAAGGCATATACAAAACAAAGACAAGACAAACAAATAAAACAGAAAAACCGTAGTGTTTGCAAAACTTTACATGGCTGTTTCTACAGGAATTAAACCTCCAAATGTATTATGTTTCAAGTAGTTTATATCAACTTGTTGCGGATACTGAAAATTATTTGTATTAACCTAGAAATCGATGAGCCATAACGACATCTGGTATTATGTGTACATTTATGTAAGCGCAAATTACATCCCGGATATTTCATTGTTATAGTAGTAATTATAGGCTATTAAGCAAATTTGGAGAATTTTTAGAAAGTAAAATGTGTCGGCTGCAAAAGATAGTTTTATTTGTGCATGGATGACTATTTTTTATAGTCTTCTTGGTTTAAATCGCTTGGTATAAATGTTCTAAGGCGGCGTATCCAGTAAGATTCCGTTTCTTTACTGGTTTCGGAACTACATTTGGGGTTGTTAGCAATTACAATAAGTGTTATATCACTGAAAGTGTGGCCAGGGGAGGAGAAGTGTTTAAACTAAGAAGACTAGAAAAAGACAGCCATGCACAAATAAAACTATCTTTCGCAGCCGACACATTTTACCTTTGAAAAATTCTCCAAATTTGCTTAATAGCCTACAATTACTACTATAACAATGAAATATCCGGGATGTAATTTGCGCTTACATAAATGTTCGTTGCCAGTTTATTGCATATATATGTGTGTGTGTGTGTGTGTGTACTTAAATACTTTTACAGAAAATTTTAATTATTATGAATTAGAATCTCTCATCTGTGATGTCAATATCAGTACAGGTAATAAGTTTGTGATGAATTATCTCCACGGAAATATCTCGAAACGGTCAGTCGCTTTAAAACTACATGACAGATTTTTACTAAACTTTCGCTAATGTTTATGCCAAGAGGTCCACTTTATTTTATCATATTTATTTCTAATCTTCGTTGTCATTTTTAAATGATTTTTCTCGAAAAGCAATACTTTCTGCGGTTGAACTGCGGTACTTGTATAAAAATATTTCTCCTGTTTAAAATGGTTCCTAGCATTTCCGCTCAACCTACTCACTTGGATACTTTATTTATTATGCAAATAAGACTACTATGCTGTTAGCCGCCTTAATGAGAGAAATGACTGTGAACATGTCATACCTTTGTATACAGTTCTTTCTACTGAAGCAAATCGACGTATAACTTACACTCGAAAGACTATTGCCAGACAGAGCTTTATATCACCAATGATGTTGCGCAACGGTAGATATCAAGATTCATATCTTGTGCTAATTTGTATAATGGATGCAACTTGATAAGTACTACTCAAAAAATTAAAAAAAGAGGTCTCCTCATGCTTCGGCGACTTTGTTCATCAACTTATGTTAAATTTGATTTGGTCATGACAATTTATAACCATCTTAACAGTTGGTCTCGTATCTCTTAACTAAGTGTATATTGTATTTCAATGACACAACCAGCCTTAGTAACACAAAAGTTGAACAAGAAATGTGTTACCAAGTGAGACAATTAGTCTATAAATCCAGGATTTCTAATACTCGACGCTCCAATTTATTTTAAAAGGTTTGTCTGCAAATCCATTGTCTTCATTTTCTTAATAGTGTAAATTATTTACAAAATGACATAAATATGTTCTAGGTTTTGTATTATATCATGTGTATGTAGATACGTTCTATGGCGATAAAATCAAGTGTTTTCATGTAAAAAGTCAATATTTTAGGTTATTTATTTCTCTATCGTTATAGCTCTATTTCTAAAGTAGGACCTAATTTGGAACGCATATTAACCAAACGTTGACTAATTCCTTGTTCCTCCGCAAGCTGCTGACTACTCAATACTTCCACCATATTGTCTTTCTGTGTTCCGATGTGTTGAATTCCAAGGTTGAATTGAATCTTAAAGATTTTCTCATAACATGGCTACTTTCATATGGCTACCATATGCAGTACTTTAAACTTCATGCTATGTCACGGTTATAAAGGCTAGGTTAAATTTAATGTGAATGAAAGCTATTAATTATTACATATTTAATTAAAACAACTGCCTCAAAAGTTGATGACAGAAGTTCCTGCATAATTATTTGCTTCTGTATTACAGCATCTACAACACAAAATAATTTTTCATACATACAGAAACTCGTAGCATCTGAATTTCAAAATCGTTATTTTAAGAGTCGGTGTATGTGCTTGAATTTTCTTTTAGGATGTGAATGAGGAGCAGCAAAGAATCCTTAAAGTAAGACACTTTTAATGGCATAATATGATATTGTTGTATCAAGGGAACCAAATACAATCCTTTGTAGAGTCGTATTAGATCCTTCGTTCTTTCTTTCTCACTTTTTCCCTGATACACCGACCCACTTCTTTGTTTCCAGGCTTAGGCCACCATCAGTCAAACTCTACTTTTATGCGATGAGAATTTCACAAGTAAGGACAGCAAGTGGCTGCCTTTTCGCTTAGTAAAATCATTTCGTTAGTTAGACTGAACGTCCTCTGCCGTAAAATGAGCTTGTTTTAATTTGTCAGTGCTAAGACAGAATCGTACGCTTTAAGGATGGTCGCTTGTGAAATCTTGACGTATGTAACTTTGAAACGTTTTCATAACACAAAATTAAATGACTAAGGAATCCAAAATCACTTAAACATTTAATAGCTGTTTTGCATTTTATTGCGATATTGTTTTTTGTTGAATATCTGTCGCCATAAAAGCGTCATTAGATAGAAAATTTCGAGAAACTACCCTGTAACCATTAGTGCATAAAGCAGTAGTTGACTACATACTTTCTTCTTATCAAAGGAATGAAAGTGTTAGAGAAACAATTGTCTTCTGTATGACACAAATATTGCCATTACATTCGTTTTCATTCTTAGCATCGGCCAAGGCGATTTGCATGCTATCGGCAGTCATTCAATATATGATTCATAGGACTGTGTAAAAGAAGTAAAAGAAACTTTGCACAACTGATTTGCAGTAGGCCATAAATCGCTAATGATTTCTAGAAGTCTCTCTTAAGGTATGGTTTTATTTTGCATGACTAACATGCGACCATGAAAACTGTATATAAACATTTGTCGAAATTTTCATTATTTCATAAGAGACAGAAGTGGTAGCCACTTCATTGTACGTCCAGTCACATAAAATTCACAGCTCTACGATAGGTTAGGTGACAAAAACGTCGTACTGATGATGTCAGAATGCAATGATCATGTAATAAAAAAGCTGCACAGCAACAGTTCATATAACATAAGCGAACACCTTTAATTATGTGCCGATTTTTCTATTAATACCGCACGCGTTTTTCAAAGGCTTGTACAAATAGAAACCAAAACATGATCTTTGTTTGTAGACCGAGAATCCAGTTTCATTACTAAATAACAGTCTTTTCAGTAAAGTTTCTGTTATTCTAAATATCTACATGTATATCGTTCAACGGCCATCGAATTTACTAAGGGTTCTTTGAAATCTTGCTTGTGATACTAAAGTTGTTTACTACGTTTAGTCATCGCATTCCACAGTAAGCACTGTGCTATGTGTTTTGTAGTTCATAATAAGTCAGAGAAAAAAAATTTGCACAAAACGAGAAAACAGGAAAAACTGCATATGCTTATAGCGTATGATATTCTGTCTTACAAAATCATACAGAATTAGCCAAATAAGAAAAAAAACAAATAATAAAATTCTGTTTTAAAAATTCGAACAGAAAAAGCCATATAATAACAAAGCTAATAATAAAGCTTATTTTAAGATAGAGGAAAATCGGTCTGTTAGTTAGTTTGCAGGGCTGGTATGTGCATGAGCTCCATATGATTGCATTAGAAATAGTGATGTGTATTTATAAATATTTATTTCAGTTCGTTTTGTTTGGGAAAATATCCATAACGTTTCTAACATCCACATATTCTAGAAAGATATAAACATATATCGCTACTTTATTCGAAACGCAGAATTTGACTGACTTCTTATCAACGTTAATATTTTATTCCCCTTTGTTTACCTAATTGTCAAGTTTATCACTCTCTGTCCTTTATTTTCCTGTTTCGTTTGCTTTCTTTTCCTACCTTTTTATTTACTTTCAAAACATTCATTGATGAAGAATTGCTTTTTGGAAACACTGCCCATTACCCCCAGAGAACACATGTCCAAGAAATGTCTGCTCCAGCTGCTTTTGTTTTCTCCTGAAAACTAGAAAATCAGGTACTTGAGCCGAAGGTCTAAAATTTGATGGAAACCTATTGATTCACCGGATCTCGTTTTAAATATTTATTTATATTATTCCTTAATAATTTCTGGGTAAAAATACCTTCACATTTTTTCCGTGATTAATAAGATGCTCTTCTCTTTCGTTTTGGGAGTTCAAATTGTGTGCTCATTTTGGGGCTATACGCAATGCTTTGGTTTCAGGCAGCTGCCTGTTAAGACTTTTGGACATATTTTGGGATGTCAGAGTAGTCCCACTGAAAGGTGTTTGTAGTCCCATAAAGTAGATACTTAAACTCTGCTATGATATAATTGTTTCTTCTGTCTATTTTATGGGCCATTGTATATATTACATACGACATATGTTCCTCTCCAGATATCAGACCACCACAACTATTTTTGCGATACACGAATATGCCTCTGATGCATGTTGGCCTTATAATTTGTAGGGAAAAACCCATTTTATTCGCCGGAAGTTTTTGGCAACCTCCCCCCAACCCCCCCAAACCGCCCCCCCCCCCAAAAAAAACAAACAACAAGGAACGAACAACAGAAACTGCAATCTATTCGGACCTCAGCTATATCTACTTTTGAATTGACTGTAAGATTAACCACCGGGAAATTGTGAATAAAAACGTAGTTTGAGGTATTCGGAACTTCCCTCGCTATCCTTTATTTTGTAAATAGCCGGTCAGAATGGCAGCTGTCGGCATACATTGAGGTATGAAAAGCTGAAATTGCCTCCATGTTTAGAATGAGAAAATCTTCTACTGGATTAAACCACACCTTAGGTTAGGCACTATATTTAAATTCAGCATGAAAATACCATCGCAAAAAAGAGACCACTTCTACCATGTGCGAAGTAGCTAATAATTGTAGAGTATACCTTATTTAAAATGTCTGCTTTATTGTTCTGTTATAAATTAATCAAAAATAGATGCATGTAGTAGATGTGTGATAGATAGATAGATAGATAGATAGATAGATAGATTACAAATTTATTTCTTATTCGAACCGGCATATAGACCAATTCACTTTTCACACACACACACACACACACACACACATATATATATATATATATATATATATATATATATATATATATATATATATATATATATATATATATAAACTAAGTCATAGTTGAAGCAAAACGAACAAGTTTAGTAAAATTCAACAAATAATTTATTTCACTACAATTCAAAGTGAAAATTTGAAAGGAACTTACAGTATTCTGAATTAATATCTAGATAATCCTAAAAGTTCTAACACAAGTCCAAACGTATAGCGTTCCGAATGAATTCCATTATTTAATGTGCTGATTTGCCAATAGTATTGGATTAGTTGATGCACCAACGAAATTGATGTATCACAATGATATAATCCAGAATGTCCTTGAATGAACTCACAATAATCCCCAAAATAGTGATTTAGTCCAACATGTCTTTGAGCAATTTGTAATTCCAATGAATAACTTTTAATTAAATGATTCCTCTCAAATTATATTCGAACACAACTACCAATAATTTTAGAGCTGAACTTAAAGTTGGAATGGCATAATGTTATTTCCTTCAAACTTTTATAAAGACTGTCTCCTGACTTATGCCACAACAAAATGACTTGGAACTATGCCATCTCCAATGGAAATTTCAATCAAATTCGTACACAAGGTCAGATCTGTTTACTTAAAGTTTAGCAAACTACCTGAAAAAGGTCAAGTAGACCATGTTTTCTTCCAAGGGAAAATGTCCAGAACCCAAATCTAAATGAATATTTGCTTACAAATGATCGTTATCCTCAATTATAATCTACAATCACGGTCAAAAGTTAGCTACGTAATATGTTGTTTACAAAGGACACATTCAATATACAATGTTGGACAATATATATAAACACACACACACACACACACACACACACACTCACTTATCTCAAGCTTACTCAACAATGTCCTTTGAATCTACTGAGTTTAACGGCGCATGCGCGTGCATCTGTGATGTACAATGCAGCGGTGTACCACAAAAGGTCTTGACGAACCTATGATCGCTACCGGACGTGACATGCATTGAGTTTAATAAATCCATG
>JAECUM010024420.1:0-41275 GCA_016617855.1 Megalonaias nervosa
ATTACAACCAAAATGTATTACATTCTACATTGCTACAGATTCATTACAACCAAAATGTATTACATTCTACATTGCTACAGATTCATTACAACCAAAATATATTACATTCTACATTGCTACAGATTCATTACAACCAAAATGTATTACATTCTACATTGCTACAGATTCATTACAACCAAAATGTATTACATTCTAAATTGCTACAGATTCATTACAACCAAAATGTATTACATTCTACATTGCTACAGATTCATCGCAAAGAACTTTGAGAACCATATCTTTAAGAGCAGTGCTTTCTTCTGTTCTTTTAATTAGTTTGAATTCTTTGCATATACATAGAATTGTAGGTGATATAAAATGAATTATCCATATTTCAGGAATATGTTTTGAAAACTTAAGTCCAGACTTGATACCTGCAATTGTCAAGTTAAAGTCCGACTTAAGTCTCAATGAGTTGAAATCTGTAAGCCTAAAGTTTAAGTGAAATCCATTAATGATGGTTCATTGTATTCAGAGTAGTAGTGGACAAGTAGAATAACTTTAAGTGAAATCCATTAATGATGGTTCATTGTATTCAGAGTAGTAGTGGACAAGTAGAATAACTTTAAGTGAAATCCATTAATGATGGTTCATTGTATTCAGAGTAGTAGTGGACAAGTAGAATAACTTCAAGTGAAATCCATTAATGATGGTTCATTGTATTCAGAGTAGTAGTGGACAAGTAGAATAACTTTAAGTGAAATCCATTAATGATGGTTCATTGTACTCAGTGGTAGTGGACAAGTAGAATAACTTTTTATGTACATTAATTGGAGACTTTTGGCAACCTGACAACACCAGCCACCCACCCATCCTTCATATTTTCCAACAACTGTTCTTTTTCTAATTCCGAGTTACATGTGTATCTGAGGCTGATCACTACTTTTTTCCAAGCAACAGCTTTAGCTCTGATTTTAGGACACTTCACAACCTGATGTAATATCCCTTTTTTCAGGCAAGAACTTTAGCTCTGATTGCTGGATACGTCACAACCTGATGTAATATCCTTTTTTCCAGGCAACAGCTATAGCTCTGATTTTAGGACACTCCACAACCTGATGTGCCGCTATCCAGCTCTCATCAAGCATTCCTGTTGCATTGATCATTTCAAACCATGGCCATATGAGGCCTATGTCAACATGGCACGGGTATGGTTAGAAGATCAGAGGTCAAAGGTGAGATTTTATATAAACTTGCATAGCTTGTACATATTTGTGTATTTTTTAAAAAAGCAGCAAAATAGTTTTAAAAAAGCAGCAAAATAGTTGACTGTTTCCAGCTAATTAGGTATGAGGTTTTATGCCTTGAGCTCATTTCAAAATACTGTGAATTCATTTTTTTGCATTCCCACCATAAGATACAGTATATTGCATCATGATGTCCATCCATCTGCGCTTCTGTTGCCAATTTGTTTCCTCACAATAACTTAATTTTGTTGTCCTCCATCAACAGTTATAAAACTTTATTTGTGGCTTGCACATCAGGTAAGGAAGAACCCTACCGATTGTGGGCTCAAAGGTCAAGGTCACTGTGCCTAAAAGAAGGAAATTGATCTCCACAAAATAACTTGAGTTCTCCCTCATCTAAAGATACCAACATTTGTGGATGACTTGCCCTTATGGTAAAGAAGATGGCTATTGATCTTGAAGACAAAAGGTCAAAGTTTAGAATCACTTATTGAAAGAATACAAACAATGCTTTCTGCCCAATGACATTAGTTCTACATGACGTACATCAACCTTGTTGTATGGATGACTTGTATTTATGGTAAGGAAGAAGGCTGTTTTTGATTTTGGGGACAAAAGTTTGTATGTCAATGTCTCTGATTGTAGAAAGAAAAATGTTTTGTGCCCAATAACATTTGTTCTACATCACAGATATGGCCCAGTCTTTGTTTATGGCTTGCATTTAATGTGAGGAAATAATTTTTTGTTTTTGGGGTCAAAAAGCAAAGGTCAAGGTCACCCTGGCTGATGAAAAGAGAAATGGATTCTGTGAAAAAATCTAAATTATTTATGTAGAGGACTAATAAACTTGAAATGAACATATAATGTGCTGTTCACAGTACTCTTGTTTCTTCAGAGGTATTAATTTTCATCATGATTTTCTTAAAAATAGTCCCTCTTTTTTGGGTACTGCATGGGTATCAGTTTTCATCGTGGTTTTCTAAAAATAGTCACCGTTTTGTAGGTACTTCATGAGTATTGATATTCATTGTGTTTTTATAAAATTAGTCACCCTTTATGGGTACTTCATGGGTAACAATTTTCATCATGTTTTTGAAAAATAGTGATCCTTTTGTGAGTACTTTATGGGTATAAATTTTCAATTTTTTTTTTTTTAAATAATGACCTTTTATGGGTAATTCATTGGTATCATTTGTCACCATGGTTTTTCAAAAATAGTGACCCTTTTGTGGGTACTTCTTGATTATCAGTTTTCATTGTGGTTTTTCAAAAATAGTGACTGATCATGATACTTCATGGGTACAAATTTTCATTATGGTTTTCTAAAAATAGTGAACTTTTTATGGGTAATTCATGGGTATCAATTTTCATTATTTATTTTTTTTAATAGTGACCTTTTGTGGGTACTTCTTGGGTATCAGTTTTCATCATGGTTTTAAATAGTGACCCTTTTGTGGATACTTCACGGGTATCAATTTTCATTGTGGTTTTATAAACCTAGTGACCTTTTTGTGGGTAATTCTTGGATATCAATTTTAATCATGGTTTTGTAAAAATTAGTGACTTGTTGTGTGTACTTCTTGGATATCAGCTTTCATCATGGTTTTGTAAAAATAGTAACCCTTTTGTGGGTACTTCATGGGATCAATTTTCATTGTGGTAAAAACAGTCCCCCTTTATTGGTACCTAATGGGTTCAAATTTTCATTGTGGTTTTTTTAAAAATAGTGACCCTTTATGGGTACTTCATGGTGTTACATGTAGGCTCATACAGATGTAACAAAAGAAAAGAGTGAAATCAACAAGCTTTGTAAATTTTAACAAAATAATTTATTTCCCTAGATAACAATGTAAAAATAGGAAATAAGACTTACAGTTTGTGAATATAATCCAAAAATTAATCCTAGAATTGAAAAATATAAGTCCTATCACTAAACAGTTCTAATTGAATCCAGGTTCGAATCTTGATGACATTCCAGTATGGAAGGCAATGGCATCACATGAGGTCGTTGTACTAATGGCAACAATTTCTCATTGAATAACAATTTATAATGTTCCCATTTAAAATTCCAGAATAAATTTCCACTGAATATCTTTGTCCAAGTATTTCGTTAAAGTAGAATATTTCCCAGGGTGAACAAATTATTTTAAATACAAAAATCAACTCAAATAGCAACAACTTGACAAATACCTTGAGCCCAAAGGTACAATTTTACGACTCATCAATCTACTAGCAAAATGGCTGTTTTAAGCCTCGATTTTAGATCACATGGTGGCTCACATGACAGGTTACGTGACCACTAATTTGAACAGTGCAGTAAAATAAAAATGCCATTTAACACGTAGGCAAGAATAGCCCTATCTAAGAATCAGATTTTTATGCTGGAGAAATAAAAAAGAAAGGCTGTTTACAATTTAGCTAACACATGGGCCGAAAATGACCTTGGTAATAGCCAATCATTTTAGCATAGTGTTTACAAAATCTATGAACCAAAGTGAGCTAAAAATAGTGCTTAAGTCATACTTTTACATTCTAATCAGACTGATATTTTTTCAGAAATATCAAATCCTGTGAAAATAATCATTATAATAAAATGTAATGAAACAAAAAATAAAATAAAAATGAATTTAAAAACTAACACACATGTAATTAAATTACATATATGTAACAATGGGTTTAATTTTCATTGTTTTTTATATTTTTTAAATAGTCACACTTATTGTGGGTACTTCATGGGCATCAATTTTCATCTTCATTTTTGTAAAATTTGTGACCCTTTTGTTGAGTGGTAAAATTTATGGTTTTAAGCATCCATCAAATCATGAAATTTAGTACACTATAAATAAAAGTAGATTCAGTGTTGAAATTGCATGTATTGCTGTTGTTGTACAAAAGAAATGTTTTTATGGGTAATTTGTAAAAGATAATATATATATGTATATTGATCATAAATAAATAAAGATCATCTGCAGCATGCTAAATTCAGGGATTTTTCAAGATCACTCAGCAAAGTATTAACACATGTTTTGTGGTTAGGTTTGGAATTTTTGCAAAATTACATTGCATACATGATGTTTATTATATGTGTTTGATATTTATACATTGTGCTCATCTGTACACATAAACACGAAAACATTCAAGTACATTATCATACACTTTTATTTTGGTCCGTTACTTGCAAAATATAAAAAGCTTGACATCAATGTTTGTTGCAGTTCTGCCAAGAATTACAGTAATACCAAAATAAGCTAGATATCTTGGTCACCATGAAAATGTTAGCACTGGAAACAATATGTATTAACGAGATAAATATTAATAATCTTTTAAATGTGATAGAAATAAAATATATAGTATCTATGCTGTACCTTTGATACACCATATGTTGTAATAATAGTCTCTTTATAAGGAAACTGAATAAGGGTCTTTTCCTTTTAATGGATAGTCAATGCTTTCTTGTTATATCAAAGATACAGCATATATATATATATATATATATATATATATATATATATATATATATATATATGTATATGTATATTGTTATGTATATGTAATTTAATTACTTGTTTGTTAGTTTTAAATTTTTTTATTTTATTTTATTCCATTACATGTTATTGTAATGATAACTTTGTCTACTGGATTTGATATTTTTTTAGAAATTCAGTTCAGTTCTGTTTGATCTGATAAACAACTAGTAGTTGAAACATTGTATCTAGTTTCTGACCTTGATTCAGAAATCAGATAGAATTCTAGTAAACAGCTTTTTTTTATTTCTTTTTTTCATTCTAAGAGTAAGATTCATTCAATGGAATCAAGGCCATACCAAGAGTACATGATAATTAGCATGTAAAAAATATTCTACGTTGTTCTAGAAGGTAACCACGTGACCCTCATACGGGAATCTGTTTTGCATCTTAACTTACTGTATAACCATTTTCTTGAGTAGAACTAGCCAGTTGGGCTAAAATCTTCAACACTTAAAGGTGTCTTGTTGTGACCAGTTTGAGTTGAATTTTTATTTTATGGAATTATTGATTCTTTCCCTGAAAAATACTAGTGCTCATACAGAAATTCTTGGACAAGGAAATTTATCAAAATTTATTCAGAAATTCTAAACTGGAATATTATTTCTGTGATTCAACAAAGAACTGTCGACACATCAGTACAAAGCTGACTATCAAAGACGTCATCACCTTCTATTTTGAATTTCATTGGGATTTGAACTGTGATTCACTTAGGAATTTTTATTGATAGGACTTTTAGTTTTTAATTCTTGGATTATTTTTGGATTTGATTCAAAAACCGTTAAGTTCTTTTTCTCATTTTTACTTTGGTTTTCTAGGGAAATAAATTATTTGTTAAATTTTACAAAGCTTGTTGTCTTCACTCTCTTCTTGTTACCTTTTGTAAGAGCCTAGACATGTAACAATATATATATATATATATATATATATATACATATATATATAAGTTTCACAATATTCTGTCTCTTCAGATGATAATGAGGTATATTCACAAAGACAAACACACATGTAGACTGGGATGTATGGAACAAGAACACTTTAAAACAACATATCACTAGTGTGCTAATTTATTGCATCAAATCTTGTTTTGCCTTTTTCATAGATCCCTTTCTAGACATCTAATTATTTTTTGTGATTTTGTTCTTTTTCTTTGGTTTACACCTTTCATTATTTTGGATAGTTTAACTTCTCAGTGTCAAACTGTAAATATTTATTGTTTGGTACATGTCACTATTTGTATGTGTTTAACTGTGTATTTCACTTAAGGAAGACCATACATTACACAAAAATGTTGGAAAGCATTATTTTGTTCCCAGCACTGTTGTGTGTGTGGAAGTATTTATTTCAGTTGAGAAAATATTGAAAAATGCAAAACAAAAATAATTTAAACATTGATAAAACCTAATAACGATGAAGGCATGAAAAAACTAGAGCCACATCTATAGTGCGTTATTGCAAATCCCTGTGCTTTCTAATCTATTACCCCCCACCATCACCAACTTTGAACATTGGGTTGTAACCCAAAAGCCATTACATACTGTATCTGCTCACTTCTAAAGTCAGGTCAGACTGCAAACAACATAGACCCTGATCTGACATAATAAAATGTGTCAGTGGATAGGGTTTGTTGTTTGTTCTACTCATTACTTCTAACTGCATAAACAAAATTTGCCAGTGCATTAGGCAATGGCAGATCTGGTTCTGTCATTTGCAGTGGGATCTGACTTGTATGTGACTGCATAGTATTTTATGTGTCCTCACGCTGTGACTGCATGTTTAAATTTTGGTTTTAAAAACAATTCAGAAATGTATTGGTGAATGCAATTTTTATATTTAACCTTTGACCCCTTTGTGAGGATAATAATGTAGAATTGCTTGTTTTCAGATTCCTGTCCCCTGGAGTAAAACCAAGAAAAGTGAGCAAATCACCATGATGAGTAAAGCAATGGCATACATGCATCTGTCAGCAAAAACTGCAATTGAACGACAATTTTGTCATCAGAGGGACCCACTTAGGTTTTTCTCACCACTGACATTCATGGAATTTGTGCACATTTTCCGCATCATATCGGCCTTCATTACCAAAACAGAACTGGTAAGCTAATTTAATATTGCCGTCAAATTGCATTTTGTACTAACTTTCCCAGTATCAATTAGTAACTTTACAGCTCCTCTCTAAATTTGGTCATCAAGATGGAATATTAGTTTATTTAGTAAAATTATATATATATAAGTATATTTTGTTTATTATCATTTTGTTCTGCTGACCTGATGACTATAAAATTGATGTAATGTTTAAGTCAGTCAAGAAATTTGATGACTGAGAAGTGAATACCATCTAAGAGGTGCATTCCTCATTGTTCAATTTTCACTGATTCCTGAATTGAAAATAAATTACATATTTTCAAGATATTGGTATTTTCAAATTCTTTTCTTTCATTTCATGATGCGAATTTTGTACAATTTCTGATAAGTCCAGAAATCATGAAAAATAAACCAATACTTAAAACTTCCCTGTACACAGTATAACCTCAGTATTTCAATTCCCTCCCCTTGTGAAATACATTTTTGATGAGTTTTGACACTTCTAAACACAATATATTAAATTCAGTTAAATGCATTATGCACCACAATTTATCAAATGCTTAGTGACCTTAGTGAACCTTTGTGAAAGTATATTTACATGCATCTTAGAGTACTAAATAGATTAAATGACTTTAGCAGAAAATGTTTTTTTTATCAGATTAACATTGGCAAACATGAAAGAGCACTTGGCAAAGTGAATGAGGCCTTTGGAAGTATAGATGAGTTTAAAAGACAAGTTTCTGACCTCAGTCCTCAACACAAATCAGTTGTAGAGGAGATTAAAATACTTGTGGAGGAGGTAGAACAGCAGAAACAGGATTACATACAGGTAACAGAAACAAAATTAACTTCAGGTAACAGAAAAACAATTACATACTTGTAACATAAAAAGGATTACATACAGGTAACAGAAACAAGATTAATTACAGGTAAAAGAAAAAATGATTACTTGCAGGTAACATAAACAAGATTATCTATGGGCATTAGGATTACATACAGGTAACAGAAACAAGATTACCTACAGGTAACAGAAACAAGACTACCTACAGGTAACAGAAACAAGGTTAACTATGGGCAATAAAAAGAGGATTACATACAGGTAACAGAAACAGGATTACCTACAGGTAAAATAAAGGATTATATTCAGGTAACAGAAATCATATTATATACAGGTAACACAAACAGAAACAGGATTACATACAAGTAACAGAGATAAAAAGAAATAAGATCACATATGTCAGTACAATGTCAGTACAAATAAGAAGAAGAATGTGTCTGAGTTGATGGCTTCCTGCTTCAAGTGGACAGAATGAGTCATTTCCTTGGCTGTCTTTCCAAAGATTGTCTGTTACAGTGATGTTTAATGTAGTTTGAACATTTGCAATGGAATCTTTGTGTGGCTGTTTAACCACACACTTGCTATATTCATCCAACATTCAGTGTCCATAAAGATGTCTATATCAATTAATTGCTGAAATTGCAAGTCATATCTGCTACCATTTAGAGTATGGTCCATTGTGAGACTGTATAGCAAGTGTCCACTTCAACTGGGTAAGAATTCCTCTGAGTTGTTGTTGAGGGTCTGGTGCACTGTACAGTACTGACAAAAGTAGGTCAAGTGATCACTGGAAGCACTGGGTACAAGATTCTCCACTTGTTGAGTTGAGGATTTGATGGAAAAAATGACCATAGAGAATGGTACAAGATAAATACAAGCTAGACAAAGGCATTATGGCCAAAGGAATGTATGTTTAAGTTGTGGACCTGTAACAATGAATGAAATTACAGGCAGCATACAGTATAATGATGGAAATCCCCATTAATTGTAGTTGAATAGTTTTGGATGAAAATGGATAATGAATTATCCATGAACACACTATTACTATTAGTAGTAGTAGTATTATAATTATGATTTGAAGGTGTAAATGAGAATAATGGATTTTTACTCCAGGAATGAACACTAATGTTCCACATTAAAATGCTTGACACTATGCCAAAGATTTAGTATGCATTAGCTCTTGTCCTCTGCGTTAAAATGCTTGACAATAAGCCAAAGATTAACTCATTAACCCCTGAAAGTTTTTGTCATTTTCGCCTGAAATGCGAGTAGGAAACATTTTGGGGGCTATTTCTGAATTCATCCTAATACATTGACTTCCAAGAGATTTCCAGTGAACCTAATGTCTAATTATGTTAGAAACGTCGATTTTCGTTGGCTATTTTGCTCGTGCATGAGCAGAAGGTTTTTTTGGGTTTTTTTGCTCAATGGACCCATCATTTTTGTATCCACACCACTCTGTATTCCAAATCCCCATCTTATCCTACTTTTTGCAAAGGTTTACCTGTCTGTGTTCAGTTCAGACCAGTCTGCCTTAGATCTAAGGCCAAAAAGTCTAAACGCCAGACACAAAATCAGATTCCAACCATGGGTAAATTTTTTGTAGAAAAAAATCAGGTTGAAAAATTACATTTTTCCCTCTGTATTTTGTAGTGCAACTAGAAAGTCCAGATTATTTGATATCATTATAGAGCCACATCTGTCTACCTTTCTATAATACCACCCACTTTAGTGTATTTTAAATGACCTTGACACTACAGAGATCGGAAGTAGGGTACTACCTTCTAGCGCGTAAACGAGGCACCAGGGGTTAATGAGTTAAGCATGAGTTGGCTTTTGTCCTCAGTGTGAAAATGATGCAGAAGCTGATAATAGTGGTGGTCAAGAATGAATTATGATAATCTTCTGTCAGTCTGAGAAGTGTGATGACTTACTGCAGAAAAGGTTCTAGAATCATAACATGAAGCCATATTCTAATAGCACAGGTATTCATAACATGAAAACATATACCAATAGCACAAATACTAGCACCAATAGTATGAAACCATTTCCAATAGCACAAGTACTAGAATCAGTAGCATGAAACCATATTTTAATGGCACATATTCTTGTATCAATAGCATGAAACCATATTCCAATAGCACAGGTACTAGTATCAATAGCATGAAACAATATTCCAATAGCACAGGTACTAGTATAATATCACTTTCACATAATTTATATGTTTCTTTTATATTTTTGCACAGATTGTCTTTCAGACAAGAGATGTAAGTTATCACATCTCATACACTGGGTTTTAGAATGCTTTCTAAGACTGGTAACCTATACGGGAAAAAAATAATTGCTGTGTGACAAGTGATTGAACTGAGTCAGTTGATTGACATTATTTGTGTAATATAATTTTAGGGGTGATTTTATGCTTCATTGTTTGCACTTACAAGTGTTTTCATAGAATACAGACTGAGGTAGTTTAAAAGTACATTCTTAATCTTAAAAGACTGGTTTACAAGTGTTTTCTTGAAATAACAAGACTACATTGCTTGAGATGGAAATTGCCTTGGCAAAATGTGACCCTAGAAGTACAGTACCATGAATCCGCTATTTTTATATGGGTATCAAGTTTCATGGATTTTTGTTTTTGTTGCTACAAACCATCACCACCATATATCCAGTGTTGTGCTGATGTGCCATTAAGCTCTATATATAACATACATACAAACAGAATCCTCATTTTGTTCTATAACCATGAAAACTGTTAGCTACTAAAATACATGAATTGATGGTATTTCATTCTTTAACATATTTGTCCAAATATTTTCAAACTATATGTCTTCTGCTCAATTTAATACCATTAGTCTTTAATTTTTAGTAAAAAGAAGATGTGTTGAAAATGGGTTATTATGAATCTATCAATTAATGACTGCCCACCTAATTTTAAGAAATTCCCTCCACCCTCAAAAGAGCTTCCCCTCAGAGTGGCTCAAGCAGCCTAGATTTTATCCTACAACTTACTGCATTTCAGAGCTTTTCCATATCATATCTTGAATTGTGATATTTGAACCTCATTTTCAAAATGTAACCATACTAAAGTTGTTTGAAGCTATATAAATGCAGGGAGTAATCAAGGATATAATACAAGTCCTTTCTCTCCATCCCATGAAATCAATTCTGTTACAGACAAACTTTATCTTGTACTGAAAACTTATTAAAAGAAATATCAGCTTACTCAGCTCTGACACTCCATAAATGATAAATTAATTAATTTAATTTGACTGGATGCTTGATTAGTGAGGTTTTGTTGGAACTGAAACATTGCAAGCTAATTATGGCATATGCTTCTTTGAAAATGATAGGAGCATCTCATCAAAAAAGAAAAAGGTAAACAAATTATGCCATACAGGTCTCCCTTGTTATAAAACACTTCATTAAACAAAATTTTGGATTAAACATGTTAACATTATGGACTACACAAGCAAACTTAAATCACTATTTGAATTAGTTTATTAAATGTATTACAAAATGGGTTGAAAGAAAACTATGAACTTACTGTTATATATTATTTTCTTTTAGAACTTTATTTGATTTGATCATTTCCATTATATTGCAGTTAATTACATATATGGTTCTTGCTCTTCCTTGGTTCAATACATAATGCTCTTCTCACTAGACTGGGATTCATTACATAATGCTGTTCTCACTTGAATGTGATTCATTACATAATGATGTTATCACTAGACTGATTCATTACATAATGATGTCCTCTCACTAGACTGTGATTCATTACATAACAAGGTCAGTGGTTATGGACCCCAACTACATGTACCATGTGATAATAAGGGCATGTTATATCAAAAAAGAAGGCTGCATTCTTGGGAATAATATTTTTCTGAGTAGAATTATTTATTACCACATGTATCATTTTATGAAAATCAAACTGTTCAGTAAAAAATTGCCAAGTTCAGCGAGAATTTTCTGAAACATACAAAATTTGCATGCGACTTTTCATGAGAGAAATGAGAGAGCTGAGTTGAACATGTATAGGCCCTAACAGTATCTAAGATGAAAATTAGACAACCATTTTGTGATCAATTATAGAATAACACTTTAATTTCTAACTGCTTTCAAGGTCCTAATAAAGATTTACATTTGAGTGATGCATAAAATTCTAACATAGATAATATGTTTATGCCAAGTTTAGCTGCTAACATTGAATTTGATTGAAATTACCTCACCTGCATTAACAGATAACATATTACAGAAATAACTTTTCACATTCAGCAGCAGTGGCTGCTTCTGTTAAAGGTTTTGTCTATTTATTTGCCAGTAATGTTAAAAGTTTCACAAAGTCAAATATGTGAGCATGCAAAATACTGCCAAACTTTCTTTTTTGTACATTTTGTCACAAAGATATGTTAACACTATTACATCAGCAGTAAATTTATGAGCCAAAATAATTAAAACCACTTTTGTAATCGTTACAAAACTTGCAATCACATGTTGTGTAAGCAGTAGTCAGTTAGATTTTCACCTCATATGCTGCATTAAGTAAAATTCCAGGTGAAAAAGCAAAAATTTATTTGGTGATTGACTATTTGGTATAATGGCTTACTGATTTTAGTGACTAACCACACATTGATACAACTGGTCCATATGTTCAGTACCATTTTATGTCAATTTTAAGTCAGGCAAATGAAGAAGTGAAAAGCATGAAGTAATATACTGCTTATAATTCAGTCATTTATTGGTAGATCCTGCAATTTTTTTTTAAATTTGCATTTTGGATGGGAATAATATCAAAATAATTTCTTGTTAGGTGTGAGCATAAAAATAGAAAAATGTTTAACCTCATAATGCACTTGTATAGGACTTGTATCTCTGTTCTATGATCAAATGGTTATTGTAACAATGACTGGTTGCATGTCATCATTCTTTTTGACTGTTTCCTCTTTTTTCTCATCAGGCTTTAGACAAATGCAAAGATCAGGAGCAGAAGATTGAAGAGTTACAAGGACCACTGGAACAGCTCCGTAGAGATGCCCAGTCTGAGTTTGATAAGGTAATAGAAGCCATGAACTTCTTCAATTAACATTTCCTATAATACTTTGGTATTATTAAATTGTAATGAGTGCAGTGAATGATGTTATATACTCATGCATTACATCAGGTCCATCTGCAAACAACTTATACCCTTTACTGGCAGATCAGGGTCTGTGTTGTTTATTCTACCAATATTGCCTAACAAACTATAGGTCCAGCCAATTATTTGATGTCTGATCTCGGTGTTTGCAGTTTGCTGTTGGATTTGACGTATACATTAGTATATACTGTATTGTGTGCATTCCATACAATTTTCATGATTTAGTCCTTTGCGATACATGAGGTATGCACTTTGTTACTATTTAACATGAATATAATTTGTTCACAATTTAGTTGCCTGGGTGAATTTGAAAAAATTTCATGTTAATGAAAATTTGAAGATAATCAGTAGGAATAGAGAAAAGAATAATAAAACAGATTCTTGTACTGGAGCCAAGGCAAGTTTGATTCATAATTACTTGCAGAACTGATCTAACTCTAGTAACACCGGGGTGGCCAATAAAAATGTTAGGATCACACAATACTATACACCGTGGCGCACCCATCAACTTTTAAGAATACACATTTGTTCACAGTTTTTTATTGGCATAGTATGTGACATTTGGGTTAGTAGTAAATCAAGATTACCCAAGATATTAAGCTGTAAGCTTGCTGAAGATTTATTAGAACAATTTTTTGGCATGCCAATTTATTAAGTATGAGATTTTAATGAATGAAATGTTGTTTTAATCTTTCTTTCTAAGATTTGAAGTATCATAGTGAAATGGAGAAGCATGATGGTAATCTGCAGGCCCTGCCTCATGGGGAGGTTTAGGGGGCAGCACCCACTTTTGGGGGTGAGGCTGAGGAGGGTAAAGCATCCTTGGATGAAAATATTAGGCACTTTGTTACCTTAAAATCAAATTCTCCAGATAACTAAAAAGGGCAAGTTTTGCCAGTATACAACTTGCATTTTTTCATTATTTGACAATATTAAATAAAAGACTGTGACATTTGATTCTTACTCCTTTAGCTTTAATTTTAGTTAACTTAGTCACTTTATTTAGGCTGCTAAACAAGTCTTTATCTTTTCTTACACACCTGTCATATCATGCAGTTCATCTTGCATACAGCTACAAGAGTGGTCAATACAAGACACTCAGATTAAGTATAATATTCAGTACAGTGTTCGAGTTGGAATATGATATTTTATTTAGGTCCATTTGAAAAACCTTTAGATTTCTAACTTAAGTTGATTTGATTTTCAGACAAAAATTGAAACAGGACTTTGTAATAATTTATTTTTTAAAAATTTTGGTTTTGTTATGAAGTCCAGACCTATTTTTATCATAAATCTTATGGAAAGATTCAAAATAAATTGACATAAAGCTGTTGTGATAAGGTACAGTTTGGCAATTAAAGCAAGAGGTAATTAATAATATAATATGTAACAGGTGGTCTTAATAAATAGAGTAGATAAGAGGTGATCTTTAATGAGTACAATATGTTAGAGATGTTCTTTAATTAGTTTAATATGTTAGAGGTGAGTCTTTAACAAATATAATATGTAAGAGGTGGTCTTTAACAAGTGGTCATTAACAAGTATAACATGTAACGGTGGTCTTTAAGTCAATTTTTATTTAGTAGTAGCAGCTGAATGTATGAATAAAAATAAGTGGGGGTTTTTTAATTTTACAATTACAGGTATCTACTAACTTGTGTTTTTGTCAGTCCTAATTAAATTTTACATTGTATTTTTTTAAGGTTGTCCAGCTTAGATTTCCATTCATATCTACAAATACCAAAATATTTTACCTTGTGATCAGAGAAATATTTATCACTAACTGATCTCCAGTAATATCTGGTATCTCCCTTTTGCTCCTATAAATAAATATATAAATAAATAAATAAATAAATATATAAATAAATATATAAATAAATATATAAATAAATATATAAATAAGTAAAGGGATAATTTTCACTTACATTCCATGTGCATACATAATATAAATGAAGCAGTACACCATTTCTGCACAATGAAATGCAGGTGTCTTGTTTTAAGCTCCAATACCTATTGCCCTTTCCTTATTGGGATGCAAAAAAGCAATCCAATTTCCAGTGTATAATTTCCACTTTGCCCTTTTCCCTTAAAGATATCTTTTCTGCTATGTGATTTCTGCATGTTATATTCCCGACGATAAATCTTTGGATCCCTTATCATTGAAGTATTTACATTGTTTTAAGTATTTACATTGTTTTAAGTATTTACATTGTTTTAAGTATTTACATTGTTTTAAGTATTTATTGTTAAATTTTCCCTTGTAGTATCTAAATAACATGATAGCATCACTGGCGTTAAAGTGATGACAGAGGCCATTGATTTGTCTTGAGGTAATTTTTGACCATGACAAGGACTCGGAGATATTTAATTGTCAGCCAAAAGCATTGTCAGTAAAAATTAAACTGTCATTTATTTTACACATAAAAATTCTCCACATATACATGCACATGAGCCATCGTTTGTTTAATTTTTCTGTTGTATAATTTAAAATTACATTTGAGATGAAACTTCTTTCTCAGACCAGAGTAGCTAGTCCTTAAATTGCTGGGTAAAATCACCAGGCCTTAGTCTTTAGGAACAGTCCTGCATAATTCTAATTTTCTAAGTTTAATAAAATTTGTTTGATATGTATTTTCCATGAAATAATTAAAGAAAAATGGAATAAATATTTCATGCATGATTAAAATCTGAAATACAGCTTGTATTCATCTCATCATGAACTATTTCAGACTTTAATAATTTATTGAAAAAGTGTTTATTAAATAGCTTTCATTTAATGAAAACTCTTGTCATGGAGATTTGATAATGAACATTTCTGTCACCAGATCTGGCAGCTTGTTGATACAGCTCCACTCTATCCTTCTATGTTTTGGTATCATTCAATATTGAAAATATTTGGGTGATTTTCAAAAAAGAATACAGGGTCCACATGAAGTTGTGATTCAGGTGAAACAGCCAGCCCTGTGACTCACATTTCAACCTAATACACAGAGAAAGTTAACTTGATTTTGCCTTGTCTTTGATTCAACATGTCAATTCACCCATCTTTTGTGGCTACTGGGAGCTTTTGTGTTTTGAATATAATATCAACTCTTGTGTCTCTTTCTGTTCAAACAGTTTAAACATAGTGTTTCCATCCTTTTTTATCAACCTTTGTTTGAATTAAATTATTATTCCTGTCTACAATTACATTTGTTTGAATTAATTATTATTCCTGTCTACAAATACATTTTAATCTTTGAGATTCCTGCCAATAAAGCATGAAGTGAAATTCCATGTATTCATAGCCTAAACAAGAGTCAGTTATTACTTTTTGGAGGTTTATTTTCATAGCCTAAACAAGAGTCAGTTATTACTCTTGGGAGGTTTATATTCATAGCCTTAACAAGAGCCAGTTATTACTTTTGGGAGGTTTATATTTGTAGCCTAAACAAGAGTCAATTATTACTTTTGGGAGGTTTATATTTGTAGCCTAGCAAGAGTCAGTTATTACTTTTGGGAGGTTTATATTCATAGCCTAATCAAGAGTCAGTTATTACTTTTGGGAGGTTTATATTTGTAGCCTAGCAAGAGTCAGTTATTACTTTTGGGAGGTGTATATTTGTAGCCTAAACAAGTCAGTTATTACTCTTGGGAAGTTTAAATTTGTAGCCTAAACAAGAGTCAGTTATTACACTTGGGATGTTTATATTCATACCTTAACAAGAGTCAGTTGTTACTTCTGTGAGGCTTATATTCATAGCTGAAACAAGAGTCAGTTATTACTCTTGGGAGGTTTATAGACTGATTGGTAGTAATGGCTAACAAGTTTTCCTGTAAAAGTAAACAGAGAAAACTTTGACCTCACTATATGTCATCCATTTTTTATAGTAACCTATTTTGAAGGTTACCTCTTTTGCAAAAAGCAGCAATTTCACTGAATCAAACATAGAAAATATATTATGCTTCCATAAAGTGTAAGGGGCAGTTCTTTTCCTTTGTATTATTTGGCTCAAAAGCTTTGTAAAAAGGTTGCTTTCAGTGAATATTTTCAACATTCTAAATTTTACCTCTCTGCACTCACTTTTTCCTATTTTCCCACCACTTCAAATGAGGAAAGAGAAGTCACTTTGCCATCAAACCTTTAGTCCGGTGTGGACCATGACAACACCTCATTTGGTTCTCAGGATTTTGTAATTTTGTAGCTGTTAAAATAAATGTAATTGTTCCAGCTGTTAATTTTATAAAGTTTGTTACTCCGTGATGTGTTATGACTGGTATTGTTAGTATTATGATAATTTATATGCAGTTTTCAGTATGAAATACTTCCTTCTATTTTTAATCTTTTAGTAAATGGTCAATCTTATGATCTCACCTGGCTCGAAGACCTTTTAGATTCACACAAAGAAAGCCAGTGTGCTGTTCAATATGACTGCCATTATTGAAATGAGAAAGCAACCTGTAAACAACTTCTTATCAAATACATCTCAAAGGAATTGGACCAAATTTGACAGAAAAATCCCAAAATGAGCAAATTTCAAGTTTATGCAAATGATGCCAAGTAACCAACCATGACAGTCATTATTACCAACAATAGAGAATACTTAAATGACTTCTAAGAAACAATGCTCTTTGGAATGTGACCAGATTGGACAGAAAACATCCTGGCATAAAGGCCCTTCAGTTCAAAAAAATAAAGCTGATCTGTCATTGGATGAAAATACACATAAAAAACAGCGAGACCTTTAAATAATCATTTTCTAGACCTATCACAAGAAATTGAAAACATTTTTAAAGAAAGCATATTTGTAAGCTAGATTTCATTGTCAATTGCTCTTGCCTTTGCTTATGAGGCAAGGCATGCAGATGTCAGTCAGGTGAGTGATCTCAGGCCCACTTAGGATTCTTGTCATTTGCTTTGTTCAGAATGACAAGGTGTCATATATTTTTTTTATGTTCTTTTTATTAGAAAGTGACTTATACATTTCATTTATAAACCATATATCACTAACTTCTGCAGGAAATGTTGACACTGCAGACATTTAAAAATGGCCATGAGATAGTAGCCTACTTCACGCAGAACCAGTATAAGGTATAATACATTGTGGTGTATTGTCACTGAAGAATTTGTTGGAAAGGGTGCACAGTATGCATCATATTTTTTGTTTATAGTGAGAGCCCAACCACAGACATACAGTACTCTGATTGTCTGCCATGAACTGTATAGATAATATATTCACATATAAATTGGGTCCAACTTCAGACTGCACAGACCTTGATCTACTTTGGCATAATATACTAGCAGATCTGAGTTTCAGGAGACCAAACAACAGAGACACTGTTCTGCTGGTGCAATATGCAATGACAGATCAGGATCTGTATTGTTTGCAGTTGGACTCAACTTACATCTGAGTATATGCAGTAATTTATCTTGCTTGGTTTTTCAGGAAATACCAAAATGTGCATAGTAAATACCAAAATGTGCATAGTAAATACCAAAATGTGTGCATAGTAAATACCAAAATGTGCATAGTAATTTTTTTCTATATGTGGGGTAAATACAAAGTGTAGTTGAGTTAAACATCAGATTTTAATGGAAAGGTGAATAACCATTTTATTGCATCACCAAAATAATCTCCTCTAATGCACAATTTTCTTCATGGGTAGTTTAGTCTTACAACACTTGCACAAAGCCTTTCTGCTTTGAGGATTGGATAGTACGTTGGTAACGTGATTGTTTAACGGACCTGTATTGAATTCTGATTTTAGGATTGGATAGTACAGTGGTAATGTGATTGTATAAATGACCTAAAAGAAAGCACATATTTACAGCAAAAATGCTGAAACTTAGAAGTTAAGAGATGCAAACAGTGCATGTCATTCAAGTGTAGGGATCTTTTACCTGCCATTTGATTTACCATCTGCACTTACAAGTCAGATGCAACTGCAAAACAACATAGTTCCTGATCTGCCATTGCTTAATGCACTGTCAGATAAGGGTCTGTTATGTTTTGTTCTACTGATTGCTACTGAGATCAGTGCATTGACCCAGATTGATCAGTGCATTGACCCAGATTGATCATTGACCCAGATTGGTCAGTGCATTGACCCAGATTGATCAATGCATTGGCCCAGATTGATCATTGACCCAGATTGATCAGTGCATTGACCCAGATTGATCAGTGCATTATTAGACGGTTGATCTGAATCTATGCAGTTTGCACTTGGACTTGACTTATAAGCAACTAAATATGGTATTCCATCACTTGTTATTATTTTCTATTAAAATTAGTACTGGCCACACAAAAATGTATTGCCTGTTAAACTTTTGTCTCATACTATCAATTAAATTGACACATTCAGACACTATGTAAGTAATAGCATCACTGTTTATGCACTCAAAATGATAATAATACCAGTCTTCAAGGTGCTGAGAAAGATGCTGATTTATTACCCCCATCTAAATTACCCATGATCCCTTGCATAGCAGATGATGATAGAAAGCTAAGTGATAATTGTGTTAAATTGACTGCCATGTGTGGGTGTTGGCTGGTATGGCTGATGTGTACTTAATTTTTACAAAGTTTGACAGTTATCGTTAATTCTGTGATTGTATAGTCTAATTTATTACTTAATGCTGTTCTTTCTTTCAGCAACTTTAAATAATGTAAGTGAAATGTGATTGCATCCTGCATCAATCGGAGATGTTGTTTCACAATTGCTTTTGTAAATAATGTGAAAGGAGTTGATTAGTAAATTAATTTTTTTTTATAAGTCTGTAACACATTTGGTTCACTGACATTTTGAATTTGCCAATCAATACTGTTAAGATGTTCCTATTATACAAGATTACAATACCTTTCAACACACAAAGATTTAGCATTCAAAGTATTATTCTAGAAAAATGAACCTATTGATTGAAAAATAAAAATGACCTATCCAAAAGAAATGTTTCTATTTTCTATATGATTCTTTCTGTGAATATTTTGAAATATTATTGAAAATCCAAAACCTGTGAGATTTTGCCGTTGTAATTTCTGCCAGATCATTGTGATTCAAACTGATGTTTCATGGCTGCCAGATCATTGTGATTTAAACTGATGTTTCATGGCTGCCAGATCATTGTCATTTAAACTGATGTTTCATGTGCAAGATCATTGTGATTTAAACTGATGTTTCATGGCTGCCAGATCATTGTGATTTAAACTGATGTTTCATGGCTGCCAGATCATTGTGATTTAAACTGATATTTCATGGCTTTCTTCATCTGGTACCTTTAGCATGACTTAGACCAGTTTTACAAAAGAAAAGAATCATTTATACTTGCTTTCAGGTCAAGTCTAACTGCAAACAACATTGACCCTGATCTGCCATTGCATAATATGCTTGCAGATCGGGTCTAAGTTATTTGTTCCACTGATTACACCTGGCAAAATGTATAAAGCCAGCTGTGCTGGTGCATTTTGCAATGGCAGATAAGGGTCTGTGCAATTTGAAGTTGGACTTACAAGCGAGTATAAATGATACTTACAGAATTTATCAGTAGATTTATTTTCTTGTAGAATACTGAGATAACAATATTCACCTCTTTGTAATGTCATTGAAAATATATCTGGATTTTATTTAATGACAATTGTATAATTCATTCATTTACAATGAAGATACAGTGTTACCAACAACCAATATTTTGATTGGTGCATGCTTAAAGTTTCATTTGGAAATGAAGACAAAAAATGAATTTAATTAAGCATCTTAAGGATAAATAAATTACTGAATTTATTCAAATTACTTATTCATGATAAATTCATTTTTAGATGCAGATTTTGTGGTTTTGAGTATTTTGTGCAATGCTTTTTGGTTTGTTTAAGCATCACACATCTTAAGCATGTAGTATCATTGTTATTGATCCATATCATGTGTAGTATTTTGATTTTAATGAAAATCACCATAGTCTATCTCATTAATAAGAGTTCCATTTTCACCATGTTGCCATGTGATAAGAAAGAATTTTAAAATTTCATTGACATGAAAAGGAAAGATGACATGTACCATATATACATACCTATGAGACAAGTCCAATGACAAACAACACAGACACTGATCTGGCATTGCATAATGTGTTGGCAGGTCAAGGTCTGTGTTTTTTGTTCTACTGATTATTCCTAAAAAAAATGGCACTGACCCAGATCTGCTGGACACATTATGCAATTGTAGATCTGAATTCATGCTGTTTGTAGCTGAATCTAAATTATAATGAGTAATGATGATTTATTAATGTTGATTCATTTATTTTTAGTGTAATGTGGACAAATATTAAATTTTATGTCAAAGTGGTGATTTTTTTAACTGATGCAGACCTTTTTTTTGAAAAATGTGGCTTTGCATTTATACACACTGTAATATTTATTTTAATGTTTAATTTATTCATACATAGATGTTTATTGTAAAAGGTGTTCCCAAATCTTAAGATTTAATCTTCCTCTATTTTTGTTAATTTAGTGTATATGGTTTAATTCTAACATAGATATTAGATAAACCTTGTATGTACAAGAATTTCACAGAAATTGTTTACCTATTTCTCTATCTGTCTATCTATCAATCTATAGATATTAGATAAACCTTGTATGTACAAGAATTTCACAGAAATTGTTTACCTATCTATCTCTCTATCTATCTATCCATCTATCTATCTATCTATCTATCTATCTATCTATCTTTCTGTCTGTCTGTCTAGTTAGCTGGCTAGCTAACTTAAACCATTTGCATTTTAGAATTTGGGGAGTGCAGGCAATATATAGCCAAAAGAATATTGCAGCTTTCTACTTGATAGGCAGTAGATAGAGGCCTATAGTGAAGCCATAGAAATTCAAGGTTCTACTTGATAGGCAGTAGATAGAGGCCTATAGTGAAGTCATAGAAATTCAAGGTTCTCAACGCTTGATGTGGATGACCATATTAACCCTATCGTTTAAAATATTTTGTATTTTTAGTTGAATCCCAACTATCAAGCCGCAATGATGGCATTGAATGCTCTCAACAAACGAGATCTGGATGAAGTACGGAGCTACAGAGAGCCACCTGAGCTGGTTCGATATGTCCTGAATGCCCTCTGTCTCCTGTTTGGTAGAACACAAGAGTAAGTGTCTTGCTTTCAAAGCATAGGTATCACTTTTTGTCTTGCTTGCAAAGTATAGATGAGATATAGGTATCACATTTTGTCTTGCTTGGAAAGTATAGATGAGACATATGTATCACTTTTTGTCTTGCTTTCAAAGTGTCGATGAGACATGTATCAATATTTGTAATGCTTGCAAACTACAGATGGGATATAGGTATCAGTTTTTGAATTCACTGTTGTTTTTATGTTCTAAATTTTGTTGTATGTTCTTTGCTGCAAAATAATTCTTATTGAGATGCTTTTCAGTATCCATTTATCATATTCCTTCTTTGTTTAAAGCTCCATTCTTTGACACTTGTGTATTTATTTGCAGTTATCAAACTTGATAGGTACAATCCTGTTGATGATTAATATTTTCACTTGCTTAAAATGTCAGAATGGACTACTTTTCCAGCTCTGCTGGTCATCTAGTAGCAGAGGGGAAGGACGTGGTATTCGGTCAGTTACTTAAATGCTTTAGCAAGTCCCTCAGTAACTCCTGCTTTGCTAGTTCGTACCTTTTAGCCTGTGGTGTTTTTGCTTCTTTTTGGTGCAAAAGGTCCCAAGTTTGATCCATTGCAGCAGCTGTGCTTTCCCTTTCCTAGAATTATAATGAATGGTTAATAAAGACATAAGATCTTTCAATAATAGGAAGGTACTTCTTTGATATCTCACCTACTTAACAAATGACAAGACAGCAATCAGTTTCCAGCAAAAGCAGTGGCAAGATCAAATTTGTATGTTAAAATTTTGAGTTACAAGTTTTTGAAAGCCAGATACAGTGGCAGCACATCATTAATTTTATTTGGTATAAGCCATTCTGTGTCTACATCATGGTACCCAACTCTGGCCTCTTTTGCTTTGACTGTGGCCTTAGTAAAGGTGTTTAATTTTGGTAATTATTGTTTTCACTAAGCTAAAATAAACTATCTTTTGGAGGTCATATAGTAGTGTACAGTTTTCATTAGCATTAAACAGTCTTTTTAAGTTCATATAGTTTGTAGTTTTCATTAAATCACACTGAACTGTCTTTTGAAGGTCATATAGTCTGTATAGTTTTTATTAAGTCACACTGAACCGTCTTTTTGAAAGTTAAATAGTCTGTACCATTTTAATTAAATCACACTGAACTGTCTTTTGAAGGTCATATAGTCTGTAAAGTTTTCATTAAATCACACTGAATTGTCCTTTGAAGGTCATCTTAAAACGGTCACTTTGAATGTTGCATAGTTTATACAAGTTCATTCCTCTTTTGAATATCATCTAGTCTGTATAGTTTTCATTAAATTGCATTGAACTTTCTTTTTAAGGTTATATTATTGTCTGTACAGTTTTTGTTAATAAGATAAGGTAATGAAGGGAATAGTGTAATAAAAGAGGGCACAAAAATACATGATTTGCAATGAATGAAGACACAACTTGTCTGCAGTACACTTGCATATTGACAACTTACATTGGTGTAGTACAGTCCATAATACGTTAAGTACTCTACATGTATATGAAAAATCCATGAATTGGAGTATAGATAACATGATATAAAATTCGTGTATCAGTCACATCCCTTTAGGAAATGAAAACAACATATAAAAATGGTAGTCCTTGTTTGATCTATATCCCATTGTCAACAAACACATGTCACTAAATAGTTCACTACGATAATGTCGCCAGTAGCACAAGGCTGTAGTTATTTACATGCTGCATGTATATTTGCTTAAACTGGCTTGATTTTGGTCAGCTGGAGACAGGTGTCATCTTGCCAGGGCTACCCAAGCGATGAAGCTATTCATAGGGAAATGAAAACATGTGAACAAATTAAAAAGTAGCTTGACAGCCAGATATCTATGGTCTCAAAAGATTGGAAATTAAGTTTGCATTTTATGCCATCAGTTGTAGTGATCATAACCATAAATATTTTTCCTGCAAAAAGGAAACTTTAACAGCACAATAAATATCTTCTGGTCACTTTTGACAGTACAACAGTCCATCAGATTCTATTGCCTTTATTTAAGGTCAGTGCTGACTTCCTTTCTTGAAAGCTGCTTTATTTTTTATGGAAGATTATAGTCAGCTTGCTTTAATGAAGGGTGCATCTGTTATTGAAATCACCACTAAAGAACAGCTTTGGAAGACCAAACAAATGCCCATTTGTTATTGTGGTAGCAGCATCAAACAATTGCAGAACGTTGATTGAGACTGAAACTTTTTTTTGCTTAGTATTTATGCAGAATGATCTGTGCTTCAAAGGTAATCAGTTTTCTTTGAAGTTTCAGGAAATATATTTTTTCTGGGTACATTTTTTAAAAACATTAGCCATTGTTTGGTTGATTGTAGTCATTCCTGTTCCTGCCTATAAAGGTTGGTTGATTGTAGCTAGTCCAGTAGCATGACTATTTGAATGTATCACAGCATACAGCAGGCCAGATGTCAGCATAAGCAGATTATGATATAATGATGCACTGTTGGTTTGTCAATATGAACTAAGGATTTGTTTATGTAACAATATATAGATTTCAGTGTATTTTATATCCAAGTTTGTGGCTTCCTTTCATGGTGCATTTGAATTTCTCTACTCCAAATCCAAGATTATATTTACAAGTATAAACAGCCAGCAATGTTTTTGCAAAGAGAAAATTGCTAGACAATATATTTTGTTGCCGATAAGGGAAAAAAATTGCAATTTGTGACATTGGCTGGTGAAGCCCAGTGTGATTCCTGAATAAAATTTTTACACATTATTTTTCATACTTTCAAGAAGAAAAAATTTTTTTTTTGTATACAAGAAAAATACATGTATATGAAATTTCAGGATCCACAACACAATCATCTTATTTGGAATTCCTACTTTATCTCTCCCCCAAAATGATAGTAAACTTTTTACATGTTATTTTTCATACTTTTAAAGAAGACAAAAAATTTTTTTCATGTATGAGAACAATACATGTATATGAAATTTCAGGAGCTATGGCATGATTGTCCTATATTAGAAATCATACATGATCTCTTCTCCTAAATGATAGTAAACTTATACATGTTATTTTTCATTCTTTTAAGAAGAAAATATTATTTTGTGTACGAGAAAATACATGCATATGAAAATACTTTGGGAGCCATGCCACGATCATATTATATCTGAATTTGTGTTTTAATGGAGTGTACTATAGCTGGGTCACACTGTGTGTGTGTATATATATATATATATATATATATATATATATATATATATATATATATATATATATATATATATATACACACACACACACACACACACAGGGATTGCAGCCAAAATGCACTGTTATGGTAATGTTATGACTGGGTTTTATTTAGATGCCTTGATTGCATTATTATAAAAAAATTTCATTATTTATGAAAAACAGAGTTTCAGCAATAATTCCAAAAACTGTGAGAAACCTGCAGTTATACCTCATTGAGTCATTGAGAGAGATTTTAAATCTCACTGCAATCCATGGTTTTAGCTTGGTGAGTGAGATGATAAATCTTACTGAAATGAATGGCTACATCTCACTGAGATCTATGTCTCCCTAATTATGCAACTTTAGAATCTTAGTTTGGTGGTAACATCTCCTTTCCCCAACAAGAAAAATATTTTGATGATAAAATTTTCTTCTTCAGATTTCGGAAAAATCCAATGACCATACCATGCAAATGTTCTTATAGCAAAGTGCAGCTTGAGCAGAACTTAATTAACCAGTATATAAATAAACTAAGCTTGGTTGTTTTGGTTGGTTGGTTGGTTGGTTTTAATGACAATTCTGAGACATTATTGGCTATATCATGCCTAGGAAATGGGAGCTAAATTTCTTTCTGGTGGGGTGCTGAACAAATGAAATAAAGATCATTTTATTATAAAAATATGTATACACCATACAGTTTGTAATGTATTCATGTCTGGCATAACCTGAATACAGTGGTCCCTCAGTATAAAGCCCCTCACTATACCACACATCCCTCTTATAGCACATGTATAGTCATGGATCCCATTAAAATCTTATGTTTGTTTTATCATTGCTACTTAATTTAATTTAATTTATTTTAGTTCTTGACTCATTACAACTAATTATAAAAATGCTACTTAATTTAATTTACTTTATTTTAGTTCTTGGCTCATTACAACTAATTATAAAACGGTTCATTAAATTTGATACCAGTTAAGTCATGTGGTAAACTCTCTTCTGCTTCAGTTATGAAAATGGCAAGCAGTTGCTGAACAAAGAGAACTTTATCCAGGAACTGATATTTTATGACAAAGACAACATTCCTGTTGACATATTCATCAAGCTACAGGAGCTTATCAAAAAGCCACAGTTCCAGTATGATGTCATAGAAAGGGTCAGCAAAGCTGCTGCAGGCATCTGTCTTTGGGTCCATGCTATTACCAAGTACTCAGAGATCCACCGAACCATGCAGCCACGCTTGAGAAATCTTCTGGAACATGAGGAAAAATTCACAAAGGTATCAGATTTAATCAGATGAGGCATACAGTTATAACAAGAATGGATTATTTGTTTTTCAAAGTAGAACACTTTATGTTCTTAAAACATTTTATTGCAGTAGCAAGCAAACCAATTGTTATTTTTAGGGTTGGGAATTTCCCTTGCTGTGGTAGGATTTGCTACTGATTCATTGTTTTTAAATCTGCATTTTTATTCTGTTTTCCTTATCATGCATTTTTATTTATTTTAAATGTCACAGCTATTGCTGGACATTACCTGCCTTTGAGATGTATTGATATTTGTTGTTGAAAGCAAAGTAAACTAAATTTCTCGAATCTCGGCTTCATACAATCATACACAAAATGCTTTAACTGCTTTAAATTCAGAATTGAAAAATCTCATAACAGGCACAGGCTCGTCTAGGCCAGCTGCGAGTGGAAGCTAACAGGATCAAAAGTGCATTGGAGAGGAAGATCCTAGACCACAAATCTGCAGTAAAAAGAGCTAAAACCATTTTCAAGCACATGCAGGTCAGTATGGGAAATTTGAATGTACAAATTCATCTCACCATCTAGTCTCATTTACCTGTCTTATTTATCTGATGATTGCTTTTATACTGTACCACAGAATGTGAATGATTTTATAAAAGTAATTCATAACATGAATCCAGTTATCTGACAATCTCCATTATCCATCAATTTAAGTGGCAATGAGTTATCCAGGATAAATGAGATTATAGTATGTGCAAAATTAGTTAATTTCAGTGTTTTTTTCTATCTGTGTTTATCTGTAACTATATTTCTAGACTGGAAAAATGGTACTAACCTTACATTTATGTATTTATCAATACACTGACCATTATTAGATATACATAATTAGAATCTATTAAGTCCATCTGGCAAAATGATAAGGCTGTTTGAAGATTTTCTGTGGATTTTGGGATGGAAATGGTGGTCAGTTTAGAGTGTTGCAGGGTTGTTCCAGCAGGTTGTGAGACCATAGCCATAATGTGTATACCGGTTAACTGCTTGTAGTCCATCATGGACGTGATCTATCATCATTGTTTTTCTCATACTCCAGTAGACAATAAAAAATGTGATGTAGACCTACTAAACCAAGATTTTCCAGTTTATTAAATTGGGAATAACTTGAATAGCTAATGTTATTCATTTATGATGTGTTTATTACTCTACACACACACACACACACACACACACACACACACACACACACACACACACACACACAAGAATGCCAGTATTAGCTGAATTATCACTACCTGAAGACTATATATGAATTAATTGGAAAACGGTTAATTTAGGTTGCTGATTGTAATTATATATGTAGGCTTACACCCCAGACTTTAAAATGGAGTTATCCAAATGTCAAATCTGTTTATGAGAAAAATGAAATTTATAGTTCATATCAATGAACACTTCTATCTTAACATTCCAGAATATTGAAAGAAAAATTGCAAGAGCTGTCAATCTTATGGAGAACATGTCAGTACAGCACTTCTTGTGGAAATCAGAGCTTAAGAAGGCAAGGCACCATATTAACACTGCTCCAGGAGATGCACTGATAACCGCTGCATGTGTTTGTTACCACGGTCCTCTCAATGATAAATCCAGAGCAGAACTTTTACAGGATTGGTTAGATCGCTGTAAGCAAGGGAACTTTACAATACCAAAACATTTTGGTCAAGATGTGTATCCTTTGTCTGCAGGCATTGAGGGATTGCTAGACAGTCACAAAGACAAAGATTCTGTCAGTGAAGTTTCAAGTTCGCATCCTGAGGCCAGCTCACAAAGTGATGGGGCACCTCTTGTACCAATGTTACCAGAGATCCGAATGTACAAGTATCAGCCTGCAGTGTATGATACTAGCAAGTATTATAAGTCAGAATTAAAGAAACAGGGCAGCTTTGAGTATGAGCCATCAGGAAATTATGATGTAGATGATGAAGATGATGAGGATGATGCAAGCCCCTTGGTGAATAGGACTGGGTACAATCTTCAGGATATTCTTAGTGACTTTGATGAACTCAGCCAATGGAGGCTGGATGGTCTACCAACAGATCTGCATTCCATACAGAATGGACTAGCCATGAGAGTGAGCTGTCATAACAGAAAACATTGCTGGCCATTATTAATTGACCCTGATAACCAGGCAGAGATGTGGGTTAAGAAATTGCAGAACAGCAAAAATATCTTTACAGAAATGGATGTCCGAGAAGGAACGCCAGACGAAATCGAAGGTAGAGTTTAACATTTTGCAACTGTTTTCTTTTCTTTAAAAAAAAGTCTCAATGTGAAGACACTCATTAAGTTTTACCACTTTGGTTGCCAACTTATTTTATGATTTCTACTGAGGGATGAGGTGCATGGATTGAAGGATGGATGGATCATTGAAAGCATGTGTACCTGTATGTTAGCATGTAGTGATGAGAACTGAATAACTTAATTAAAAGCTTTTATATTTCAATTTCATATTACTAAAAATCGAGAGATTTTGAGTTATGTCAATGGAATTGAAATAGACTTCACCCTTATTCTGATTGACACGTATGGTTACACTCATTTTGTCATTAGAAGTAAAATAGACTACACTCTTATTCTGATTGACAAGTATGATTACACTCATTTTGTCAATAGAAGTAAAATAGACTTCACCCTTATTCTGATTGACACATATGGTTACACTCATTTTGTCAATAGAAGTAAAATAGACTTCACCCTTATTCTGATTGACACATATGGTTACACTCATTTTGTCAATAGAAGTAAAATAGACTACACTCTTATTCTGATTGACAAGTATGGTTACACTCATTTTGTCAATAGAAGTAAAATAGACTACACTCTTATTCTGATTGACAAGTATGGTTACACTCATTTTGTCAATAGAAGTAAAATAGACTACACTCTTATTCTGATTGACAAGTGTGGTTACACTCATTTTGTCAATAAAAGTAAAATAGACTACACTCTTATTCTGATTGACAAGTATGGTTACACTCATTTTATCAATAGAATTAAAATAGACTACACTCTTATTCTGATTGACAAGTATGGTTACACTCATTTTGTCAATAGAAGTAAAATAGACTACACTCTTATTCTGATTGACAAGTGTGGTTACACTCATTTTGTCAATAGAATTAAAATAGACTACACTCTTATTCTGATTGACAAGTATGGTTACACTCATTTTGTCAATAGAATTAAAATAGACTACAATCTTATTCTAAGTGTCATGTATGGTTACACTTGTTACACAAGTTTAGATGAATTTGATATACCCCTGCCATACTGTAATCATGTCCCTCTGTCTCTCTTTATTTCCAGCACTCATTATTGCAGCTAGTCCCCCTGTTTTTTGGGGTTGCCATTAGACTTGATAAATATTATGGACATCACCGGAAGGTACACATACCAACAAATCGCTTTGTTACTGCAATTGCTGTTAGAGTTATTGCCCATTTGTCTTGTAGCTTAATGCAGTGACGATTGTCCCGGACTGCTGTGTTAAAATGATGGAGTGCTGGACTTTAACAGTTTTTAGTAATTGTTTTGATAATTTTTCATATTATGTTATCATCAGAAGATATACATGTTGATTATACTTATTATATTCAGACTAATTATGCAGTTGTTTTTACTATGTATAGACTTGTCTCCATTATGGGATAAGGGTTGGATGTGGGAGAATGAGGGATATATTTACATGAGCACATTGCTCACCATTGCTCTAGTCCATATGCAGAATATGAAACTGTGGAGTGGAACCTAAACTCTGCTTACTTGATGAGCTATTCCCCCTATGTCAGATGTAATGACCAATTGAATTATGGGGATATATAAATATGTTCCTAATTCAAGAGATCATCAAAATCTACACTTTCATGAATTTATGTGCAAATTAACTGAATCAGTGATTGTTTTTACAGCACTGCCAAGTCTGCATGATTCCACACCAGATAATGGTCATGCTACACCCTTACCACCAAGCCGTGGTAGTCGGGCAACAGCCTTGACCTTTTCTGATGTGGCAATAGAGTATCCTCCTGATGACCATTCCACTGACCAGACAACATCCACAACAATTACCAGTACGACAGACTACACTAAAAGGTGATTACAGTAATGTTTGCCAAACCAAGCTAGAATTTCAATTGTGAATTATGAATGGTTATGTTATGGAATTAAATTATGCAGGACAGGGGTATTTCTCAGAAACACAAGATAAAATATTGCTATACTGGGAATAATTTGCTGCTAATAAGGTTTTACAAAGCCAAAGTTTGAAAATTGGCCATTTCTTGTCTTGCTTGCAAAACGTAGGCAAGAAACACATATTTCTTTTTGTACAGTGTTGTTGTTTGTTGAGTTAAATTTTGCATTTGGCTTAAATGGTGAAAATAATCAATGTACAGTTCAAGAAGCATTAGGTTTACATTTATGTTGAGAAGCATTACTCACTTGATGCGAGCAAGAATAGGTCACACTAGACTACATTTCATGTTCCAATGTTTACTCTTAGTGTTTGCATTTGGCTCAAGTTTTGGACACTTCATTGTGTATTGCCATGAAATTGTGATAATTGCATTCAATTTCAGGCCTAATACATATTCATTTCTTTAAAAATAGGTCAAATTGACCATAATTCCTCCAGTTACTACTGTAGGCTTTTAGATCATTCAGTTGTACAGCAAGCAAGACATGGCTTTGTATGTATTTTGTGTCTTTTGAATTAGTGGTAGTACTATGAAAAGGATGGTATCAAAAAAATGTTTTGAAAGAGTATACTTATATTATACATGTCCAAGTCTTAATATCTATCTAGTTACAATGCAGATTGCAGTGTCTACTTGTATCAAATATGACTTTGTTCAAGTCTTAATGTCTGTCCAGTTACAATGCAGATTGCAGTGTTTACTTGTATTATACATGTCCATGTCTTAATGTCTATCCAGTTACAATGCAGATTGCAGTGTTTACTTGTATTATATATGACTTTGTTCAAGTCTTAATGTCTATCCAATTACAATGCAGATTGCAGTGTTTATTTGTATTATACATGTCCATGTCTTAACGTCTGTCCAGTTACAATGCAGATTGCAGTGATTACTTGTATTATACATGTCCAAGTCTTAATGTCTATCCAGTTACAATGCAGATTAGTGTTTATTTGTATTATATATTACTTTGTTCAAGTCTTAATGTCTATCCAGTTATAATGCAGATTGAGTGTTTACTTGTATTATATATGACTTTGTTCAAGTCATAATGTCTGTCCAGTTACAATGCAGATTGCAGTGTTTGCTTGTATTATACATGTCTAAGTCTTGATGTCTATCCAGTTACAATGTAGCTTGCAGTGTTTATTTGTATTATACATGACTTTGTTCAAGTCTTAATGTCAATCCAGTTAAAATGCAGATTGCAGTGTTTACTTGTATTATACATGCCCATGTCTTAATGTCTATCCAGTTACAATGCAGACTGAGTGTTTACTTGTATTATACATGTCTATGTCTTAATGTCTATCCAGTTACAATGCAGATTGAGTGTTTACTTGTATTATACATGTCCATGTCTTAATGTCTATCCAGTTACAATGCAGATTGAGTGTTTACTTGTATTATACATGTCAAAGTCTTAATATCTATCCAGTTACAATGCAGATTGAGTGTTTACTTGTATTATATGTGACTTTGTTCAAGTCTTAATGTCTATCCAGTTACAATGTAGATTAAAGTGTTTGCTTGTATTATACATGTCCATGTCTTAATGTCTATCCAGTTACAATGCTAATTACATTCAAGTTTTCATTACATAGATTATAAATCTTAGTAACTTGCATCTGCATGACTGGAGTAATATATCACTCATCTAAACTCATTTGGAGATGTGAATTTTGTCCCAATAGTTGATTAATGGAAGAACATTTGACACTGTAGTGTAGTGGTTCAGCTATTCAAGCTATTTACCTGCCTATTTGACACTGTAGTAGTCCAGCTATTCAACCTATTTACCTGCCTATTTGACCCTGTAGTGGTTCAGCTATTCAACTTATTTACCTGCCTATTTGACCCTGTAGTGGTTCAGCTATTCAAGCAATTTACCTGCCTATTTGACACTATAGTGGTTCAGCTGTTCAACCTATTTACTTGCCTATTTGACACTGTAGTGGTTCAGCTATTCAACCTATTTATCTGCCTATTTGACACTGTAGTGGTTCAGCTATTCAATCTGTTTACCTGCCTATTTGGTTTTAACTTTTAAGTCTGGCATATGTATTTTGGTACAAGAGATCCTGAATTTGACCATCAGTATCATCTATGCTTTCTCCTTTCCTTTTACAAAACAAATGTTAGAGGTGATATGTTTGATCTTTGGTACAAGTTATGACATCTCTTTTCTGATGATGTCATGAACTCCAAATTCTTTGAGGCATTAGAAATGCAAAGGAGTTTTCTAATTACTTCTAGCAATAGGACTGGATCATTTAAGAATGATGGGAGGGTTGGGTCTGACTATGGTGGGAAAGGTACCTGGATACCCCTACCATATCAGTGTAGGGGACATATAGTGTTCAGGTAGCCCATGTCAATTCATAACATCAAATCATGTCCTATAGCAAATTTAAATTTCTGCTCACTAACTTTTGAAGGACTGCATAGATTGAAATCAAATTAGGTACAGGGCTTTGTATTAAACCAGTCTAGTTATAGTTCAGTTTTCACCAATTTTTGACAACATTTAGGAGAATTATGTCCCCAATTTGACTTAGAACTATTCCACAGGTTACATTATATTGGTTTAAACATCAGTTTTGGATTTACATGGGTGTAGTTTGATCTTTTGATCTCTTCCTGTTACAAAAATAAATGCTAGATTTTGGAGGGCACTATCACTCGCTGTGGTGCAGAGAATATAAATATTTGGCAAGAAGTGTCAGACAATCTGGAGTACAGAAGTTCTATATTTTATTTTGACCAGCAAAATTAATTTGAAATAAAAACTTTTTATGTCACCAGTAGGGAGGGATATCTGTCTTTCTGTTCAACTTGTCTGTCTATCCACAAACATTTTTATTTCTGGAGAATAACTTTCAAACTGTTTAAGTTATTTCAGTCAGATGTGGTTCCCAATCAAGCAAGTTGTGTAGAGGTACCTTTTCATACTTAGAATTTTCTGCATTGAGCATTTTTTAATGTTACCATGGAAACATAGTGTAGCATAAATAGTAGATAAATTGGCAGGGTACTAGGACAGTTAGTAGAGTGCTGGACCATGGGACTTTTTCAGTAGGAGTTGTGACATAAGCAGATGACGGGGGGGGGATATGTCTTCGCTAGATGACTTTTGTTTATGTTTCAGCTTTGGTCGTCACTCTCGAAACACATGGAATAGTGAAGAATTGAGGCCAGTGACCTCTGTTACAGCAAGTTGGGAAATATACAGTCTGCATGCAGATCAGCAATTTGATCATCCAGAACAGAACCTCTGGATTATAGAGGCAGATGACCCAACATTGGACAGCAGGCTTGTTAATGCGATTGTACATGGTAGTATTAGCCTTTTTTTGACTTGTCTAACAAGCTAAAAGAGTTATTAGAAATTACTTATAGCTAGCAGCAAAGGAAGCATCAGCATTAACATCACTAAAAATCACTGTCAAGACCTTGCATGAAATCTTTGTATGAAAGTAAATAGATGGGTAGTAGAGTTCTTGAAAATCTGAACTGTTGTTGCAAATTAGTTCCATCAAGAGAACACCACTACACACCTCAACCAACCAACCCCCCAGTCCCAATCATCTTACCTATGTAAAATGAAGTCCCATTTATTTCCACATTCTGCCTCTTTTTCAAGTTTCTAAGTCATTACACAGCTTTAGAATTGTCAGTATGCTTAAAATCTGGCACAATCCGTTTCTTTATTTTTCTTGAAAGTCAGTAATGCAGATATCAATTCCATGTCATTCAGATTTACGTGGACCAGATGACATTGTACTATAAAGTTGGATACTCACTTTTGGAACAGAACCATTTGAGTTATAGGTGTCTAGCAGTTTGCTGTTACAATGACTTGCTACTCTTTGTTGTTACTGTGTATCAGTGCCAAGCCATAGTTATCCATGTACATTGTATTTTGTGCAGGAATTATTTCTTTTTTTCTTTCCTGTGTCTTTCTGAAAAAGACATAACTGTTTCTTGGAAATCCATTTTTACCCATGAAACTGAATGGTCAGAACTGAACACGGTTACGGCAGGGAACATATCTGGCCCTATTAGATGTTACATTATACTGTTCACAGAAGCCTCAAGGCCATTTCACACCTATTGTAATGTATGTCATGCATAAACAATGAGCTCAATACCTGCGTACGAGATTCAGTTTAAGCAATTATTTATGAAATCTGAACATGAGTTTGTTATAGTTTAGTAGAAATTCCCAGGCATTTTTGATATTTAAAAAGTAAGTCCTATTGGACATGTCCAGAATATATGGGAAATTTCAGAAGCCTGATAGTTACAGTAGATAGATAGATTTGAAATTTCATGTCATAGCACACTTTGCATGCAGGCAAGACACCCTGTTATTCAGAACTCTTGTTTTTTGTTTTTTACATATCTAATTAACTTTATTTAAACTGGTATTAAATAAATTATTTTGTAACACAGTTTTCTCACATTAGAATGCAATATTGGTTATAACAGCTTTTCAATGTAGATTCATGTTTTGACATTGCTGTATTTTCTGTGTCTTCAGACACAGTTTATTTACAAACACCAAATTTTTGGGACAAGAATAATATTTTTATGCCTTCAAGTTGTAATTTTCAGGCATCTTTTTTTTTTTAAAAATTCATTATGTACCATAGTGATTCAAATAGAAGTCCTCTTCTAAATAAATGTCCCACACCCTTTGTTTTACACAAATAAAATTTCCTACATTGCCAAGTCTTATTGGTCAGTACATATCCATTATGGTATGTCCAAATAATAAAGAGTACATGAGTAATCCAATGACTGTTAGAAAAATCAAAATAACTTAATTTATGAATGTTTTCAAACAGTTATGTATAGTATTCACCATATCCAGGATATCAATTAGAATAACTACGGTATGTTTTCAGACAATACTGTAGTGCTACAGTAATAAGACAAGAATGACTGATTTATACTGCTTTCAAAATGTTGGAGTGTAGCTTTCTTATCAACATAAATTTTCTCAGCAAGTTATGTGTATGATTCAGATTGTTGAAAATTGAGAGAAGCATACTGCATTATTCATTGGCTTGCTGATATTGATATTATGAATGGCTGATATTGTTGTTGTTGTTGTTGTTGTTGTGGGGCTTTACGCCATTTTTCAGCACACGATAGGCTATACATGGCGGCCAGTATTAATGGTGGAGGAAGAAACCGGCTGATATTGTGAATCACTGTTTAAAACTATTACCACCGCTAGATAAGGTGATCTCAATCTCAATCAAAAAAGCATTGGAAGTTTAGGACACCAATCATTAAAAACAAAACTCTTCATCTCAAAAATTTTGTTGAACATGCACATTATGTATAATACTAAAACCTGCTCCTATCATGTACCTGTTGCCTTTATTGAAATAGTTTCAGTGCATAATAAAATAATTAATTTAGATAACTTAGGATAAAACAGATCCTTTTTATGTGTTTTATATATTATAAAATGTATTAGAATGTAATTTATTATGCTGTTAGTCTTATAAAAGCTTTGGTACAGGACTGAATGAACTGTAATTAGTTCATTGGCCTAGTTGTGCCTAGTGCAGTCTTATCCACAGTGGAGGTGTGAAATAAAAACTTTGAAAGAATCACTTCCACATTATCAATTTCCTCTTCTAATAAAGGGTTGCATATTCTTATAATGCTTTTACATTTGAGATATAAATTTTATGAACAGATAAGTAATATGGTTTTAAACAAATATTATTCATTATATCAGTATCAGTGAGCTAATGAATAGGTCAGTCATGGTTCTCCCAGTTTTTAGCAATTTGAATGGTGCATGCAACTTGTTAAGGGTCTTTCCTACGATAAGCAAGCCATTTCTCCATGTTCTGATAGATATATTAAACTGTCTTGTCTTATCATTGTTGACCTACAATTGTGTCCAAAAGCTAATCATTGTAGAACTACAGTTGTGTACAGAAGTGATTGTGTCCAAAAGGTTGTTATTGCAGACCTCTGATTGTGTCCAAAAGCTTGTCATTGTAGATCTACAATTGCGTCCAAAAGCTTATCAATGTAGACCTATCATTGAGTCTAAAAACATCAGTGCATAACATTACAAGGCATGAAAATTATTTTTGATTTTTTTGTTTGTTTATTTTTAGAGACTGAATGAACTATTTTGATATGTTTTCAGACAGAGATAAAAGTTTTTATTTTTGTATGTCTGAAAACATGTCAAAATTGAATCATTGAGATTTGCAATATTTTGAGCAGTTTAAAATAAAAAGACAAATTTAGCTGACTTCTAGTGAAGGACATGTTGAGTTTACCACAAATACTTGAATTGTTGTAAACTGAACTTTTGGGCTGGTTTCCACTGATATGAAAACTTGGTTAAAAAATATGCAATTTGAAGACTCTGCTCAGATCAGTTATCAGCCATGAAGTTTATACGACAGATTTTTCATTAGAAAAAAGTTAACAATATTAGATGGATAGAAAATGTTATTGCTACAATTGGCTTGACGTTTTGAAACTACATAACAGAACCAATTAAGAAAATTTGCTTTGAATAGCTTTCAGAAGAACTTGTGGAATAATTGCATAAAGACTAAATATGCCTCATGTCTGTGGAATTTCAACAAATCAAGGGTTTTACTATAACCTGCACTAAAAGTATTTTAACTGTTGTTGCTGTGAAAAATGTTTGTCAAAAATTAAAAAGCAATACAACTTAGCCTTTATTTAATTGATCTTCAAGGTGTCACAGTACTGGTCACACACCTGGAAAGGAAACCAATTGATCCGATGTTCCGTGGTTTGCTTCTGAAGCACTTCTATGTCGACAAGGAGGGAAATAAAGTAGTGCGAGTTGGAAGCTATGAGTTCCGAAGTCATCCAAAATTCTGCTTGTACCTGAGTACATCTGTACCATTGTTTTTGAAAGGTTAGTAGACACGGCTGTACATTCCTCCCAATTGCTTCAGATATTTTCAGCCAGATAAAAGCATAAGGTAAAACATGTCAAATCATTTGAACACCAACAAATAATTTGTTTTTTGTTCAAATCTTTATAATTTGTCTTAATGTTCTTTCAGGTACTTTCATTTAAATCAAGGTTATTTTCCTAGTACATTATTTTAATAATTAAATTTTTGTCTCAAGAATTATTTCCCTCTTTACTTTTTATTGCCCTTGACCTCTTGGAAAAATTGAGAATGCTCTATCCATTCATTAAAATGACTGTTTTCTTTAAAATTACCATTTTTCTTCTTGATAAGTTCCTGGCATGTAGAGGTTATATGGGCAGGTGTAAATACTTTAAATTTAATTTATTTCAGTTTCTTAATAGCCTTTTTTCCTGATGAAAAACATGTATACATGATAGTGAGGTAAACCACTAAGGTACTTCTTCCATTTTTCATAGAAGTGTAACAGGGTTCAAAATAAAGTAACAATGCTTCGTCTGACTGACTGTAGTCTCATTGCATGACTTCGATGACATGATCTGACTGACTGTAGACTCATTGCATGACTTGCATGACATGATCTGCAATATAGACATGAAAACAAGACTAATTTCATCACAGCCAAAGATAACATCTTCACTACAGAACAGCTGATTGGCAAATTTATGGTACCTAAGTCAGTGTTTTTTTAAATAATACATGTGTTCTTTGACAAATGTTCAGTATGTGGACAATATTCATATGACAATGAACAGAGATATATGTTATTATAAAGCAACCTGTTATTGGAATATTCTCTGATCAAATTTTACAATTAAAGTAATGAATTAAACATTATTTGTAGCCAGGAAATATATAATAACAATATACATGCTATACAGATATGAAAACAAGACTAGTGCTCATCACAGCAAAAGTTCACATCTTCATGATGGCTGAATAGCCAATGTGCAAAACAAAGTTTTACCATGTGCATGGGCACATGTAGGGGTTAAAGTTCAGGGACTTGGTATTTACTGGGTGACTCATTCTACCATTGGAAGAAAAGACAATTTTTACTTACAGTCATCCTCTAATTTGAAAATCTAATATCTGCAACTAATACCAGTGTGGATTATAGATAGATCAATAAATAAAAAAGTATTAAGTTTAACTCATATGATGTATTTTTTATCAGAGTTACGTGTATATGCTTGTATGGGTTCATTAGAGGAATAATAATAAAATCAAAACATTTATTTTGTTACATTTGACTGCAAAGAAATTAAAGGGCAATTAATAGGTAAAAGGTAGCCATAGATAAATAACCACAATTCCACAGAATGCTTAACTGACTTAACAATAGCTAGGTGGGTTCAAACCCCGGCCGAGTCATATCAAAGACTTATAAAAATGGTACTAACAGCTGCCTCACTAGGTGCTCAGCATTAAGAGATTAGTGTTAGGACTGGTTGGCCTGGTGTCAGGATAATGTGACTGGGTGGGACATCATGCCATGTCTGCTGCATGATGCCACAGTGCTAGACATCACTATAAACTGCAACACCGCAGACATTGTAGTGATATGACTGAACAATTTTAAAGCTATGTTAAAAATCCAGTTCACACATACACACAATAGCTAGGGTATTTTGCATTTGACAATCCTTTGAGCGTTGCTGTGTGAGAGACAGTTATGCAAATTTGCAAAGCGCACAAAGTGGAACAAACAAAAGTTATTATGCTTTGATACTTTGAATCAAAATGTTTAAGCCTTCTTTATTAAAGATTTATAAGCTAGTTCACGATCAGTGGGACCATATCCTTGAAGTCAGATTTATTATGCTAGTTCATGATCAGTGGGACCATATCTTTTAAGTCAGATTTATTATGCTAGTTCATGATCAGTGGGACCATATCCTTGAAGTCAGATTTATTATGCTAGTTCATGATCAGTGAGACCATATCCTTGAAGTCATATTTTATATACATAAAATACAAAAAAAAGGTTGCATATTTTGGTGGTTGGAATGGTAAAGTCAGGTGTAATGTTTAAGCGTGATAGATTTTTGAAGCCAAAATGTCAGAATACAGCTGTTATTCAGGGAAGGGTGAGCCATCTGTAGTGTGTGCAAAACCCTTCAATGAGCTACTGAGAGCAACGATGTCAGCAACTGCAAGTTAATACTCTTTTCCACTGTCCTATAGATTTTAAAGACACTCTATATATTTTTTAATGTGTGCATGTGTGTGTGTGTGTGATATATAACAACTTATAGTCTACCACCTATTTTTATGTTGGAAGTGAGTTAAATGCTTCAAATGAAACATATATTTTTATTTTCTTTTATTTAATTTGAATTTCCAGTCATTTTAGGTTTATATGAGTAGATAACTTATTCTCAATTGTACAGTGTTGTTTATTTTGTTCACATGCACTGACCCCACATAGGACACAAAATCCCCCAACACTGTCTGGAAAGATGACAGAACCAGGGTATCAGATCAGTAGATTTCAAAATTTTGATAAGTAGATTGGATTCTAAATTAGTAGGGCTTTTATTGGCATAAATAGGGATTGAAAACAAAACAAGTCATTTTTTGCCGTGATATGTATTCTCTTTATATTTAATTAAACCGCATGTTTTGATCTTAACCAGATTCTTTTTGCAAATGTTAAAATAATAATTAGTTAATATGAGTCAATGTATTGTCATTTACATGACGATAATAATTAGTTAATATGAGTCAAAGTATTGTCAGTTACATGATGATAAAAATTAGTTAATATGAGTCAATGTATTGTCATTTACATGACAATAAAGGAAGAATTGTTTATATCATAGTTCGCTAGAAGGATTTTTTAAAATATAAAGTCCACAAGCATTTTTAGTTCCTTCAAAAGTTTACTGCATGGTGACCACTGACGACATTCATTGCATTTATAAAGTTTCACATTTAACAATCTCTTGATAGTTTTCTGGTGCAGACAACCACTTGAATGACTGTGTAATTTTCAAAGAATGGTGAATGATAGTTTTGTATCAGCATCAGAAAGGGGAGGTAGATTACAGAATAATCATTGTTCCTCTCAGATGGTGTCTGCATATGGCTGTCGATAGGATTTACTTCTCCATATACCATCTTAAAATCCACATTACATGAAACACACAGTGGAAACTCAGGGCCTTTGCTACTTGCCTGAACCCACATAAACTCTGATTTCCAAGCATTGTTGATCTTGTAGTATTTTGCGACCAGTGTTTTATTTTAGCATTGGGTGGAAAAGCATTTGTTTCAGCATCTTGGCATGAATTTAACCCCTGCCCCCCCAAAAAAGATTTGCTCTTAACTATGCATTCTATGACATCTTGAAAAACACAATTAAACAAGCCATACTCAAAATACTGACACAAGTATTTCTGCTGAAAACATTTTTGGGGTTGGTCACTCCTTTTATCTAGTCTCTGCCAAAGGTTATCCTGTATTTAATGAAAGACTCACAAGCCATTACAGATCACTCCTTTTATCTAGTCTCTGCCAAAGGTTATCCTGTATTTAATGAAAGACTCACAAGCCATTACAGACCACATTTGACCCACTTATTTTTTGTATCATGTCAATAAATATCCTGCCTTTGGCTTTAAACTCACCAAATTACAATAAGGTAATCAAATTACATTTTGTTGTGTATACATGTACA
>JAECUM010024421.1:0-13217 GCA_016617855.1 Megalonaias nervosa
TATATATATAATGTTAAAATTGCGAGATACTGCTAAAAAGAACATTATCAAATCAGAAAAAATTGCTTCAGCATTTTCAGGTTATGATAATAGTTACAAACTTGATGATCAAAATATTTTAACAAATTTTAATTCCACGAGTTTATTTCATCTTTTACAACCTGTTATAGCTCAACAACTTGCGGCTCATAAAAGTATCAAACTTATAGTCCAATATCATATGATTTTATCAAAGTTACATGCAATTGAGGATGTACTTGATGCAATTTTTGAAATAAAAAGTTTTGACAGTGAAATTTCGGAACCATATTTAACAGCTAAATCGAGAAAAATATTAACTGGAACAGACATTGCCATGGTCGCCGATGAAATACATCAAGAAATAAACAAAAAATTAGAAGAATTTACTGCATCAGGATCGGGTTGGAAATTTGAAATGATAAAAGAAGTTTTATTTCACACAGCAAAATATAACGTACTTCGCGGTAGTTTGTACGTCGATCTCCCTCAAAAAATTAAAAACAAAAAATGCTGTATAAATGTCAAAAACAATGATAACAAATGTTTTCAATGGTCTATTCTTTCTGCGATGTTTCCAGAAGAAAAAATGCTGATCGTGTTAACAAGTATTTTCCATACAAAGACGAACTAAATTTTAATGGCATTGACTTTGCAGTAGAGGAAAATCATATACCAAAGTTTGAAAAACAAAACAGTATCTCAGTAAATGTTTTCGGACTAGATGAGAAAGAAAATGTTTACCCGAGATATATCTCAGAAAATGCTACACAAGATACAATAAATTTATTATTTTATCAGGGACATTATTGTTGGATAAAAAACTTTAACGGCTTAGTTGGCAGACAGTATAGTAAAAATAAAAATAAAAAATATTTCTGTTATAAATGTCTACAGGGTTTTTCTAGCGATGGAATATTACAAGATCATCTCAAATACTGTGTCAACGTTCAAAAAATAACTATGCCTAAAGAAAAAGAAAAAATATTAAAATTTAAAAATTATGATCATAAACTAAATATTCCTTTTGTTATTTACGCTGATTTCGAGTGTCTACTCGTTCCTGTGGTTGAAGCAGAAAATAATCCGAATAAATCCAGTACTAGAAAAATACAACAACATATTCCTTGCGGAGTAGCTTATAAAGTAGTTTGTTGCGCTAACGATAAATTTTCAACTCCGATAAAGTTATATAGAGGTGAAAATCCTGCTGTATGGCTATTAAAAAATTTAATAGACGAAGTTAATAAAATTTCTAACAGATTATTTAAAACAGCTCCGATGAAAATAACGTCTAAACAACAACTCGATTTCGATGAAGCAGTTGATTGTCATATTTGTGAAAAGTTGCTGGTAGACTCCAACAGAGTCCGTGATAAGGTGCGAGATCATTGTCATTTGACCGGCCAATATCTTGGAGCAGCTCATAACAGCTGTAATTTAAAATTTCATGCTCCAGATTTTATTCCTGTAGTTTTACATAACTTTCGTGGCTATGACAGTCATATCATTGTAGAAGCATTTGGTGATGAAAATATTAAAGCTAAACTAAAATTAAATAATACAATAAAATGTATTCCAAACAATTTTGAAAAGTATATGTCAGTGACGCTCGGTAAATTACATTTCATTGACAGTCTGCAATTTATGGCAACATCATTAGATGAGCTTGTAAACAGCAGCGCTACAAACGCCGGTAACAATTTTGCTAACCTAAAAAGTTACTTTGGTGAAAACTATATCGATCTAACAAAAAAAGGTATCTTTCCGTACGAGTATCTCGATGATTGGAGCAGATTTAATGAAACTTCTCTTTTTGATAAAGATAAATTTTACTCGCAACTCAAAAATGAAAATATCACAGATGACGAGTACAGATATGCACAAGATATTTGGAATAAATTTAGTTGTTAAACATTTGGTGATTATCACGATCGATATTTGAAAACAGATGTATTATTGCTAGCAGACGTTTTTGAAAGTTTTCGTCAAGTTAGTCACAAAAATTATGGATTAGACCCCTATTGGTATTATTCCGTTCCTGGACTGTCATGGGACGCTCTACTAAAAACAAGTAAGATAGAATTGGATCTCTTGACATATGTTGATATGTTTAATTTTATTGAAAAAGGTATCAGAGGTGGAATTAGCGTTATAATAAAAAATATGCAGTAGCTAATAACAAATATCTGAAAAATTATGATAAATATCTCCCATCAAATTACATTATTTCTCTAAATAATAATAATTTATATGGCTATGCGATGTCAGAGCCAGTGCCGTGTAGTGGATTTCATTGGATAACTCCAGATCAATTTCTTCAAGAAACTGAAAAAGATTTACCTAGAAAAATTAATAATGATTTTTCTGATATTTCATAGTTTGTTGAAGTTGATCTACGTTATCCTAGTTCGTTACATGATCTACATAACGATTATCCGTTTTGCGCAGAATCAATGATGATTGATTATAGTTTATTATCGCCTGAACAACGAGCAACGACAACAGCAAAAAATTCGATTGTTAATAAGTAAGTTCCAAATTTGTTAAATAAAAGAAATTACGTTATGCATTACAAAAATTTAAAACAAGCAGTAGATGCTGGACTAATTCTGAGAAAAGTCCATCGCGTGCTAAAGTTTAATCAGTCGAGGTGGATGGCAGATTACATTGACTTAAATACAAAACGTCGTGCTGTAGCTGAAACCGATTTTGAGAAAAACTTTTTCAAGTTAATGAACAACTCGGTGTTCGGTAAGACGATGGAAAATATTCGAAAGCGAGTCAATATTGAAATTGGTAATGACATATATCGCAGAAATAAATTAGTTAATGATGATGGTTTTGTTAGTATGAAAATATTTAATGAAAATCTTGTTGCAATACAACGACGAAAGACAAATTTAAAGTTAAATAAACCGATTTATGTTGGTGCAGCTGTACCTGATATATCGAAGTGGCTGATGTACGATTTTCACTATAATTTTCCAAAAAAACAGTGGCCAGATTCGGAGTTGCTATTTACTCATACGGACTCACTTGTTTATAACATAAAGTGTGAAAATGTCTATCAGGATATTTACGATAATAAAGATTTGTTCTATTTATCTGATTATCCAGCATGTAGTGGATTTCAAGATAATTCGAATAAGAAAATTATTGGAAAAATGAAAGATGAATTTATGTTTATGTCAGTTAGGGAATTTGTCGGACTAAAGAGTAAAATGTATGCTGTCATTTTAGATGACAATAAACTTCCAAAAAAAGCAAAAGGTATTCCTCGAGGATATGTGAAAAAGATGATGGATTTTGACGATTTTAAAGCAGCTCTAAACAATAGCGTCAGTTTTATCAAAACAAATGTTATCAGAACAAATCTTCAGAAACTTGAAACGGATACAATTATGAAACGGGAACTAAGTAATTTTGATGATAAAAGATATTGCAGGGACGGAATTAATACACTAGCACTTGGACATTATGCAAGTAAGTTTGTCTAAACATCAGAAATAATGTTCGAAAATTTAACATTAGTCGATGGAGTAAGTAGCAAAATCAAAAAAATAAAGGTTAATAACCAGCAATTATCATTCGAGTTTAACGTTGAAATTTCAGGTATTTGTTTTAGTAAATTTGACAGAATCAAACTCTTCCTTATCAGATCAGACGATACCAAATATTTTCATTATCTCGAAGGTTTGCGAGACGCGCTTGCACTAAAATATGACAATTTTCATGATCCGATCAGCCAGCAACAGTATACAAAAAATAATATAGGCTTAGACCGGTCGAAGGTTTTTGTAAAAGGTAGTAAGTATGTTCTCAATAAGATAGCAATGAAAGAACTATTTGAATGTCGTCGAAAAGTAACCGGTAGAATTAAATTTTATTTGTACAATTTTGAAAATAAATTATACTTAATAGCGAATGTTGATGTTCTAGTGATAGGCGATGAAATTATTTAAAAAATTAGATATAACTGTCTTTCTTCCTTGTATTTTTGTTTACGAGACAGGTTTCATCATTTTTTTTTAACGATAAAATGTTTGATCTATGGAAACAGATCAAAGTGTCTCAAATCCCCATTCATATACTACTTCCCATTCTCTGAAAATATATAGAAAAATGTTTTCAAAATCGTGTACGAGTAAATGATAAAATGCCTTAGTTTTCTATGATAGATGATGAAAAATAAATTGCAGTCTATTCGTTTGATATCCGATCATGTGAATAGTCTTTGATGAGCATAGATACTAAGAAAGCTTTGAATATTCCTTACACAACTAATATATGTGTCTCTTTGCCAGTGCAATAGTCTTGCTAGATAGCTGTGAATAAAAATCAATACAGAGCGTTTTGTAAAGATAGTAATGCATAATATTGCTATAAATTGTACAGATTTGGTTTCCTTTGGAGATTAAATGCATAAAATGATTACAAAGGAAAATTCTGATGCCGTCATAGGCCCACACGGAATTTCCTTAATAACTAGATCATGTAATCATTTTGAAACTTTGTAAGATTAAAAATAGGGAATTTCCAATGGATTTTTTAGAATATAACGCCGAAATCAGGTCAAAGATAGGTAATTTTCAATGGATTTTCCTAAAATAACGCCCACTCCAGAATGTTATAGAATCAAGGTTAAAGATAGGTAATTTCCAATATATTTTTCCAGAATAACGTTATGAAAGGCAGTCAGAATTTTCTTCGTAGCCATTTCTGCTAGAGGATTTATACACGTTGAACAGGTAAGTGAAAATATTTTTCTAACATATTTTTGACAAAATGTTACTATATCTTGAGGCTGATTTGATTCAATTAAATCTTTTAAAAAATCTGTTTGTTAGATTAAATCCGACGCTACAAATTGGCGCTTTGTAATAGGACATTTTATATAATATTTTATTGTGCTTTGTAGGTTATAATATCCTACATTAACATGTGCTTTGTAGGCTATGATATCCTGCATTAACATGTGCTTGGGAGGTGGGTGGGTGTTCCTGTTTTTTGAGGGAGAGGGGGTCTCTGAGGTGGTAAAAAAATGTCAGAATATATTTATTTTAGAGGGGGGTGGGTGTTTTGAGACAGCATCCTCTTTGGGTTTCAAAATTTCATTATTTTCTGGGATAAAAATTTGGAGGAGGGTGGTTTTCTGAGGGAGAGGGGGTATCTGAGGTGATGAAAAAATGTCAGAATATATTTATTTTAGAAGGGGTGGGTGTTTTTTGAGCTAAAACCCTCTTTGATATAAAAACCTCAAATACCTATACTACTTACTGACCCTAGTGGATAACCATTTGCTAAACTTTCAAGTTCACGGATTCTTTGAAAATTTATTTTTTGTCTTTGAAATATGGCAAGTGCTACAGTGAAATTTGCTTCTGGATTAATGTGTTGACGGATAAATGATTCCTTCTGGTTGGTAAGTGCATTATTTGTCATAAAATATTATAGGTATATGTTTGATTCAACTGGGTCACAATGGAGATGCTTAACAAAATTAGAATAAAGCATGTTTGACATAACACATTTCTGGCTGTTACTAAGTTTTCTGCAGTTGTTAAGAGAGTTGAAAGCCTATGAAGTGTATCGGTCTACAGTCTATGTGCATAGATCAGTATTTTCTGTCATAGTTTATTTCAAACAGCAATGAGAATTTTATCCTATCTGTAGCACAGTCAATTTTCAGGTCAGCGTCGTTAAATATTGCTAACGGTATATAATTTGTTTCACACGAAGTATTTAAACTAGTTAGTTAGCTTTAGCAACATTTAATGACGCTCACCTAAAAATGTACTGAGCTAGGCATGCATATAGGATAAAATTGACTATGCTGTGTGGAACGATCTAGCATAATACCAAACAGCTCGACATCGTGTGCGTGTTTATCTTTGTCTCTCTCGAAATGTTTATGTATGGTGTGTTCTCAAAGACGGATTGACCTTAAGTTACTATGTTTTTGTTATATATTTGTTGTTGCTGTTGTTTGATTTTAGAACATCTACGTCAGGCACAGCAGAAGACAACAACGGTTTCTTTTTCAAAAGTAGTTCTGAGCGCGTGGTTACCTTGACTGAGACGACTGGTCTGAGATGACAAGACTGGGATAAGAAAAGTAAGGTTAGCAAAACAGCTAGATTTCTATGTCGCATGGGTGAGAAATATATATACTGTACATATGTTTTATTTATATCACATGCATATCCATATATTTGCCCTTTCAAAGGAGTTCAGATTTACTACAGACAGCTGTGTATTGACCTAGTGAATGAACTCCTCACATCCCCGAGTGTGTCCGCTATAAAATGTAGTTCTATGCCTTTTGTGGCTACTTACAATCACCTTTGCATATTGATAAGTAGCAGTAGGGAGGGTGAACCCTACAAAATGGGATTCGAGCAAACATATCTAAAACAAAGATTTCACACCAAAAAAAATTTAAAAAAAACGTCAATAACGTCAAACTGAACCCTCTAACTTTCCGTGATGAAATGACCGGGGTTAGTTCGCGCTGTTACTTCGCCGTTGACATTAGTGTTTATAAAATTTTGTGAGTGATAGTTTATGTAATCGTGCACGCAATTTTTGTTAGCCCGCCCTCCCTGCTGCTGTAATTAATCCATTGCATTATAATAATGATCGGTGAAGCTCACTCAGCAAGATTAGCTCGAGAGCGACTAGAAGCAATTAAGAAATGTCGACCTGTACGTGATTCTGTCAGGCAACAGTTACAAGAGCGTCAACAAACACAAGAAGAGTTTACAGAATCCGAGGAACAATTATTTAAGCCTATTACTGAAACCACTAAAGGCATTGTTCCTGTGTTAGCGGAGACAGCAAAAGAAACTAAAAATGTAGCGGAGTGAACTAAAAAAATGAAAAAAATTCTACGAGAACTTCCGGAGAAAATAGCTACTGCAATGCCAACCCCGGAAATACCTGAAGACCAAGCGGAAGATGTTACTCAACAAGAACCAGAACAAGTACGAGTCAGGGTTAATACGTCTGATAAATTTACCGAAGATGCTGTTAATTATATTAGACAAGTCGAAAATGTTAAACAATTAGCTAAGATTGCTGTGATTGGTTATGATGATGGAGGATATTGTTTAAAGTCTAAATACGTCAATGATCCTGTAAGTCGCGAAACTTGGTACAAATGGATATTTCGCATATACCATGACATTGATCGAGTTCGAGTCGGCGATCCAGGGTATACTGAATATATTCATGCAATAGATGAATATATTTCGCTTATGCAATTACCATCAGAACAAAAACATGATATAATTCAACAACAACAACGACAACTAGCACAACAACGACAACAAGAACGAGAACAACGACAACAAGAACTAGAACAACGAACACAACAACGACGACAACGACTATCATCAAGACAACAACAACCACAAAAAGAATTATCTACTTTATCACTGGATGAAGTATTTTCCCCAGAAAAATCCTCAGATTTATCAGGTCCCGATAAAGGCGCAACTGGAAGTGGTATTAATGCTCGAGGAAGTGGTCTTGTTACTTGTCCTAACAGTGTCGTAGCTGACGTAGACAGATTAGAAATTCTTGTTGGTGGAAAACGAGCTGGTAATAATTCTCCAGAAATTATTAACGAAATCACATCCATTTGTCAACGATTATTTACCGGTGGCGTCATGGATATTAACGTGTATCGGTCTCTCATCAATGAAGTTATCGATGATTATTATAGCGATTAAACAATTAAATAATTAATTATAATAGATGCTCATACACGTTAATCAACGCAGACCAATCATTGTCAGGGTGGTAAATGGAAAATTACCTGTATACGAGACATTTTACGGTGATGGATTCGGTGATGATGTTAAGGGTTTATTTTTGAGAATTGCCCCAAAAGCAATACCGATTATAAAGCAAATAGGCATGAAAGCTACTGATGTTATTCGTGAAAAAGCTCCTGAAGTCGCCGGTAAAGTATTTTCTACGATCAAGGATAGACTAGCACGATTAATACGACGAAAATCTCAACCAGTAAAATTACCCAGCACTGAAGTGATGCCTGCAAGTGTTAGTAAAGTAGTAAATCAAGCCGCAAATCAAAAACTAGCAGCGATGACAGAGTCATTGGCCGAAGAGGGAGAAAAAAATGTAACAGCAAGTCTGATGGCGGGGCAATGGTCTTCGTATTAGACGATGATTAATAACATAACATGTTCAAACGAGTATCTAATCCCGCATTTGACGTGGATGCGTCAGTTCTCAAGGATGAATCTGTGCGTGATTATCAATATTATTCTTACGATGCTCGAATACCAAATCAGCGTGGGCGAATAGAATTACAAGTTCAAGATACAAGTAGATATTTCTTGCCCACGGAGGCATTTATCGAGGTTGAAGGTGAACTTGTAAAAACAGATGATACTGAATACGGCGCCAATGATAGTGTTGGTTTTGTCAATAACGGTGTCATGGCGTTGTTTGACAGCGATGACAGAGTCATTGGCCGAAGAGGGAGAAAAAAATGTAACAGCGACGATTATTCAAGATCAGCTGGTCCATCAATGATGTTTTCCAAGGATACTTCTAATGATCCCGAATATAATCAGTATGAAATAGGACGACCAAGGAACTTTGCTAGAAATGCCGACGCGGACGTGCAAAGTATGAATATCAATGTCGATCCAGATTTCAACTTCGGATTTAGATCACGTCGAACAATGTTGCAAGGTGGAAATAGAAGATCTTCTTGCGCGATTCCATTATCACATATCTTTGGATTCTGCAGACACGTACGAAAGGTTATCTTCGGAGCCAAGCACACAGTTGTACTTGTCAGGAAAGCAACTGACAATGATGCAATATGGAGACCAGCCGGTGATGCTGGTAAAGTAAATCTAACAAAACTTTCATTGCGGATGCCAGTAATGACTCCAGCGATGACCGTCGAAGATCGGCTGTCCGCTTTTATGAGTAGCGGCGGCAAGTCAACGTTGTCTTGGCTAACAACAACCACAGATGCTATTCAAAGTTCCGTTAATGATTTATTTACGTGGCAAATAGCATCACAACAAGGTATCTTTGCACCGCGACATATATTTGTTGCGCTTCAAGATACTAGACGAGTAAATGATCAAACGCGTAGTTTAATGATATTTGACAAACTCGGTATTTCTGAAGTGTCGCTGCGAATAAACGGTCATCAAGAACCATCCGACGATATTTTGTTGAATTTTAATCAAAAGCATGTAGCGCGTGCGCATCATTGATTGATGTCATTTATGGGGCGTGATCAAAATGTTGATACTGGTTTACAAATATCACAGTTAGATTTTACAAAGCTGTATCCGATTTATTACTTTTCATTGGAACATTTGGATTTGTTTAGAGAGTCTGTCGTTGATATTCACTTTCGAGCTCGTGTAACAGAATTGCCCGTTGTTGCAGTTGGTCCACCAGTTCAACTTGGTAGTTACAGAGCAATCGCCGTTATATTATCCGATAAAGCATTGTTACTTGAAGGTGCTGGTGGCCGCATGAGAGTCGTTGATGCTCCCGTAGAGAATATGCAAGCGCTGATTTAAATCAGTATTTAGAAATCAAATATATATCATAAATGTCGTATCATCATGTTAGTGTCAGTCTGACCCCGGGTCAGATTAAACAATTACAATCACCGTTAGCATCACGATGCGGAACAAAAGTAACATTAAAACACGATCAAATGTCCGGTGCAAATAAATTATCGTTGACCGAGCGTCAGTTTAAAAGATTCAACGAAGCTAAATACGCCAATGAAGGAATACGATTAAATCTTTCCGTGAACGCCATTAAAGATTTTATTAAAACCGGCGGAATATTTCCGTTTCTAGCTGCATTACCTGCGCTGCTTGCTTCAGCGGCACCTGCTATTGCCACAGCTGCACCAGCTATCGCAAAAACTTCCGCGTTAGGTGCTCTTTGTGGCGCAGCTGGAATGGCATTAGAAAAAGCTGCTAAAAAAGCATCAGGTGGATATATTGGATTAAAAAAAAGACGACGACGACGAGTCGGACACGGACTCAGACTTCCAGGAACACGACCTCACGTTGGACGCGGACTAAGAATTCCAGGGACTCAACGATGACGCCGTTGACGGCATCGCCGTTGACGATAGTTCCACTATGGAATTTTGATCTTATCAACGCCGCTAATCAGTTAAATATAAAAGATTTTAGAGGTGTTTTTATGCGTGATCAATTACCGAAAAATCCGGCACTGTCAGAAACAGGTCTTGTCAATCTTGATTCATCAACGGGGCCAGGCACTCATTGGGTCGCATATGCCATTGATCCACGTGGAATTATTTATTTTGATTCTTATGGGTTGGCGCCACCTGTAGAATTTATGAAATATATTTCACCGCTGACTTCGTCACGACGGAACGTACCAGTGTGGTATTCAACGCTACCAACACAAACATTAACGGATCCACCAACATGTGGCCGTGAAACACTAGCAGTACTTGATGCTGTATCAAGATCAACGAAACCACCTCATAAAGCTGCACATGAATATATATTAAATAATCGCTAATCTTATAATGGTAGATATTTACGGAAGATCTTCTACTACTCGAGCCGGCAAGAGCAAAGATGACATCGATTTATCAAAATACGCCACCAAAGACGATCTTGCTGAAATTATGAATTTATCTGGAGTTGACCGAGATGAAGTTGTTATTTTTCAGGATAAATTCGGTGTTTTAAAGACGAGTAATATCAAGTGGATCGATATAATTCGTAGAGTTCTTGGTGCAACCACGGACAATATTCCAGTATTTACTGACGGTGGTAGAATCAGAGACTCAAATGTATCAATCGCAACTATCAGAGATGAAATTAATAAAAGTGTCGCTGATCGTTTAAAATTCACCGGTGACACAATGATAGGTGAACTTAACATGAACGGAAATAAAATCGTTGCTTTAAGAGAACCAGCAGGTGATAAAGACGCCGCAACAAAGAAATATGTGGATGATAAAAATATTCCTACCGATGATAAAATAAATACATTACGAGCCGAGTATGACGTTCATTAATGAACATACCGCAGAAGTTACCGGGTTATACAGGCTGTCCATGTATGGTTTGGAAATTACTGCGGCCACTTCATCATCGCCAAATGTATATCATAATCCTCTGCTGGTGACTCTAACCAAGGACACCAAAGAAACATTTACGTTGATATCAACGGAAATACCCCCGAGACGTTACTTGTGGTGTCTGGAATTTATCACTGTCTTAGACAACAACTAAAGTATAATGATAGACGTTAACAGATACAGATACGATCAAGTAATAACTTGGCAGAATAAATTAAAAACCATCATCGATAATTATACAGCAAAACTAAAGAAATATCGTAGACGTGCGGTTATCGTTGATATTATGGTTTATTCGGTTTCTACGCTAGTTGCTGAAACCGGAGTGGTATTAGCATCGCTAGCGACAATGACAGCGCCGATCGTTGTAACAATCATTGTTTCATCGTCAACGTCGATCGCTGGAATATTTAATATAATCGCGAAAAAGATATATACGTGTACAAATGAAAAATTAAACGAGTACACGATGAAATTACATACTGCAACGACCGCATATTCCAAATTGTCATCGTTGATTTCCTCGTCACTTAATGATGGAATAATATCCGATGAAGAATTCAGTATCGCAATAAAGATCTACAATGAAGTATTCAACGATGTCGTCGTCAACGATAACGTCGTCAATGATGTCGTCGTCGGTGATTTAAAACAATAATAGTATAATAATGTCAACGTTCGATCAACGATCTCAGGAATTATTACAACAGATCGTTACTGCTCCGGTAAGAACCACAATGATATCAGCGAGTTCAACTTCGCCTGAATTCAGTATTAATTTTCCGACCGCAATACCAGCATCCGAGATAGCATTAGCACAATTACGAGTTTATTATAGTTGGCCAAATATTAGGTCAAAATCATTCGGTGGACTACAACTGAATAATTCATTAGTATTTGCAAATAAAAACAAACCCGATGGAACACCAGATTGGCAAGTAGTCAGTATTCCAACGGGCAGTTATCATATAGAACAGATCAATGAAGAATTCCAGCGCAGAATAAAATCCATCACAGGAAAAGAATCAAAGATTGCTATTACTGTTCAAGAGCCAACGTTATCATCGGCCATTGAAATAAATTCTCCGGATTACGCTGTGGATATATATCAGAGTTCGACCAGGACAGTGTTAGGATGGCCCGAAATTGAACCAACATATGAAGGTCCGCCACAACCACGTCTAGATGAATTTTTGACGACGGAGCAAACATTTATGAGGATACCCGAATACAAAAAAAAAATATCCATGGAACGTTGATGAATATTTTATCGCCAATGATGGACAAAAAATATTTTTATTACCGGATGTTTATCAGATAGGCTCTCAAATTACTATTAACGCCGAGTTATTAAGTTATTTGACCCAATCAGAGATGAATTTAGAATTCTTGAACACTTAAAAGTTTAATTATTGATTCAGTAACAAAATACAACGATGACGTAAAAAAAAAAAAATGCGGTTGACATAATTAAGCATCTAAACGCGGTAAAATCTGACTATACACATATGATACGTACGTTGAATGAAAATGCTAAATTTGCTGAAAAAGTATTTATTAAAATTCATGGTCGTGATAAATTGCGTATATCTTGCGATGAATTTATGTTAAAAAAATTTCAAGATAATACTCCAGAAATTAGACTTAACATCGCAGATATATTTCCCACAATCCTTGAGTCGTGGAAAAAAATAGCCCCACCGACAAATATTCTCAGATACAATAATGATCCGTACGGGGGCGGCCGTCATGTTTCAACGGGTATCGTTAATATCACATCAACGATCGCTGTCAATCTAGTATGTGACTTCGTCGATGGCAGTTATCAAGTTGACACTGATAAATCCAATCAAACCCAACAAGGATACATTCTCTACTCATTTACCCGTCAAGTCCCTCCAGGTTATTTGATTGTATCAGAACCAATCAATGTTGTTTATCTGAAATGTCACAGCCGTCTCTTATCACAGATACATTTCAAACTTACTGACCAAAATGGCCACTTGCTCGATCTTAGGTCGGAGTCGCTAAATATAAACTTGTATGTAAGATCGTAGAA